>MU226169.1:570361-660613 GCA_018584345.1 Thuja plicata
TAAATAGAAGCCTGTTTTGAGAGCAAATAAGCCTTCATCTTAGATCAAAATTGCATTGTTATGCTGCTAGATTATCTCTAGAATTATATTTCATGTTTCATCTCATGCTAGTTCATTGCTATTTCATATTTTATAGTTAAAATGCATGCTTTTTCCATCATTTAGCTTGTTTTTAATCAAAATCCTTCATGCTAGGTTGTATTAGTCACTGATTCAATAGCATATTCTGAGGGTTGATATGTTATCAATCACACTCCTCCTAGTTAGAAGGCAATAGATCAGTTTTAGTGGGTTTATATGCTTTTTCTAACCCTTTTGCACTAATATAATGATCTATTGAGTGTTTGTGTTGCTTCTAATAGGTACCCATTTACACACACACATAGAGAAGCTCACTAAGGAGTATAGTGAGAATATTGAATGAAAATAGATGCAGATCTACAAGCTAGTGCACAAAGTCTCACAAACAATGAAGATGCAATCAAGTTGTATTATAAACAGATAATGAAAGAAAAGAAGTTGAGATAAGATATACAAGATGCAGAAAAAAAGTTTAGAGATGAGGTAACCAAGCTCCAAGCTCTACTCTTACCCAATCTCACATTACTGCAGCAACATATGATAATGGCAAGAAAATTGATAGCCACCCTAGAGATGCATGTCCTAGACAGCATCTATGATATGCATGCGACAATTGCCTTAGAGCACATGGCCCTGGAACACCTTAAGGAGAAGTGGGATAAAATGATGGAAGACATAAAGACCTCACATTCGCACATTTTGGACACATTGTAAGTTATACATTTTAGCCAATTTTGACAAATTGTAAGTTATACGACTTTATTCATCAAAAAAGGGGGAAATTGATATGTTCTTCAAAAGGGGGAAATGGTATAATGACAAAGGGAGAAATGAAATAAAGGAGGAAAGATATGTACATACATATACATATACTATACTGATGGATACACATAGGGGGAGTCATAATGACACGGTGAACACATGGTGTAAAATACTAAACATTTTTTCACATATCAGTTTTTGATACTAATGTCAAAGGGGGAGTTTGATGACATATTTTAACATTAGTATGCAAAGGAAACTAGTTTTGGAACATTTGGTAAAGACATCACCGAAATTCAGAATTATAGTAATACCCAAACATGTTAAGTATGGTGTAAACTGACAGATCATACTGACAAAGCATACCGACAGGAAAGTTCATGGGGAACCCGATAGAGAGTTTAAAAGGTAAACTGATGACACGGTGTAACCCGACAGGGAGACTATAGAGCACCTCAAGCACTAGTCTATTGAAAATCAATTTTATTTTGAGAAATGTGGATCTGACTTACACATCAAATAAAACACTTGTATTTTATATTTAGCTTTTTTTATTATCTTTAAATCCATTTCTTGAGGGACAAGCAATGTAATTGTTTTTATTAGTCTAACTGATTGAAAACATGCAAACTAAAGATCAAGGTCAAGTTGTAAATCTTTGATCAAAGAGTTATCATTGTAATACGTGAAACTAAAATAGGTCAAGAACATAGTATAAATAGATGCATAATCTATCTAGAACAAGTTGTTCCATGATGATTGTAGCCGAGCACAGCATCTAAGGATCAAACAAGAGTTTTCATGCACAAGAGAAGACAAAGATGAAATTAGTTTATCAGAACAAGATTCAAGGCTAGCAAGGAGCAGAACAGAGGTATTGATCAATCACAATAGGTGATACTTGTATATTGTAACTTTAATGGATCTGTACTCCGCAATTCTAGATTGCATATACTTAGGTCAATAAGTATTTTTTACTACATACTAATAGGTGTAGCAAATAGAAGAAATCCTTTGAGAAGGTGGATTTAACAATCCTTTTGTAAATCTCTTAAGCGAGCGCACACTTAATTGTGTTGCTAAATCTCTTAATAGAGTAGACCTTAACGAGTCTCAAAATTACTCCTAACAGGGTAGATCATCAGAAGTGATCAAAATTGTAAGCCTTAACCGGCCCCTTCCATTTTGCAGATAGTGAATTTTTGTGGGTGTCATCCCCACCACAATTTTTACCTTCTAACAGGGGTTTTCTGTGTTACCAAATCTTGAGTCATGTGTACTTATCTTTCTTGAATGTTTCTATGAATTTTTACATGCATATTACATTTTAGTTATACTATTACATACATAAGATAGAATAGCACTATGGTTGGTAAACACAAGAAATTGATTACTAAAGGATAAAGGTAAATTGATATAAAAGTTTTAAGGGTACTGATTCACCCCTCCCCTCACAGTACACACATTCCATTATTCGAACAAGCCAACCATGTTGAAGGTTACAATGCACACTGTTAAATGTGAACTGGTTAAAGGATTTAAAACTAACTGTTCTCTCTTGACCAATCATTCACTATGGGGTCAACAAGAAAATACACAACATTCATTAGAATTTCATAATAAAGACTTTCACATCCTACTCAGTTAAGAGATTTATCTATAATAATGGTTAAACTGATACAGTAATGGTTTGATTCAAATACAGCTCTGTTTGCAAATTTTCAGATCTATGGTAAGTATATAATACCTCTGATCAATTTGTTCTTCTTGATTTCATCTGATTCAATACTCTGTTCTTCTCGGTAATGTCTGCAAAAAATGCTTGGTTCTGTCTTTAACCAGTTTGATCAGTCAGGCATAAACTTTGCATGTATGCACATCAAGTGTATGCTTACATGTGTAATTCATAATGAATCTCTTGTCTCTTATATAGACATCATATCTCATTTAATTTCCATCCTTCATATTTTTCCGCTTAATCTTCAACGTTCATTTTCCCGCTTAAACCTTCCTCGGTAGTTGTGTTAAAAACACGTTTCAATATTTGTCGTCTAATCTTCCATGATTTTTCATATTTGTTTGTTCAATATAAAAAACCTTATCTTTTACCTCAAAATCATCAATTGCCAGCTCAACATTCTAGTCAGCCTTGGTTTGAATTAATTGCTCAATCAATACCGTGTTGTGTCGGCGATCCCTAGCTCAGTTATTACTGTGCTTAGTATACACTGTGTTTACTCGGTGTTCACTATCTCTCGGTGTATACAAAACTCTTCATTTACTAACAACATAAAAAAAAAAAATTTCAAGTCGTCAATTCATTATAGATGTTTTTTACCATATTGATACTCAAACAAGTTGACATTAATGACAATACATAAACTGATAATGTCAATCATCATATCTGTAACTCGGGTGACTATCAATAAATGACTTCAAACATACAATCAATTGTAGTTCATCAATCTCTCCCTTTGGCATTGATGGAAACACAATATGAAATATGCAATATGAAAATTCCATAGAAATACCAAACTTTTGTTCTACAATTGCAACAATTTTGTAGCTCTACCTAGCTTGAATATAAAAATGTGTCAGCATTAAAAAATCACCATGCAGACTCTCCCTGCAGATTTGACTCTTCTCTTTTTGAATCTCTCTATAAATTAGATATGTATTTTCTCTCCCTTTCTCTATACTCCCTTTAATGAGTAGATATTTCATTGAATCTTCTCTCCCTTTGACAACAATGCCAAAAATAAAATACATTGATGTCAAAATTACATATGTCTAAAAAGAACAGATAGCTCTATTTCATAATAACAATTAAAATTGGTATCATCTTTGATACCAATTGTTAGTATAACTAAGAGGGGGGTGAATCAGTTGTTTCTCAATCATCCTACAGTCCCAAATTCTCCCAGTTGTATACAATAACAACTTCAAATATAAAACTTAGCTCGGTGAAATATAAACTGTGATTTCAAAACTTATTGTTAAGTTGTCTATTGAGTATCAGTAAATTAATACTATGATTACCAATCAATGAAGATAAAGTAACGTGTAAAGCAAAATAGAAATCCAAAACAATCATACACATTGTCATTGATTTTTATTGTAGAAACCCTGCTAAGGGAAAAACCACCTAGGACAGGTAACCAAAAATATTTCACTCTTCTAAAGTGAGCTTAGTTAAGAGCCAACCCTGTTAAAGGTGTTGGAATAATGGAATAGTGTGTACTAAGAGGGGAGGGGTGAATCAGTACCCTTCAATTTTTTTAACAATTAACCTTTAATCCTTTAGTAATCAATTCCTTGCATTATCGACCAT
Source organism: Thuja plicata (assembly GCA_018584345.1). Taxonomy (NCBI): domain Eukaryota; kingdom Viridiplantae; phylum Streptophyta; class Pinopsida; order Cupressales; family Cupressaceae; genus Thuja; species Thuja plicata. The sequence continues at coordinate 574,536 of MU226169.1, forward strand.
AGTGCTTTTATACCGTATGCATGTAATATCAAATCATAAACTTAATAGCATGTAAACATTCATAGAAATATTCATGAAATGTAAGTACACATGACACAAGATTTGGTAACACAGAAAACCCCTGTTAGAAGGTAAAAATTGTGGTGGAGATGAGACCCACAAAACTTCACTATCTATAGAATGGAAGGGGCTAGTTAAGGCTTAGATGTTTGATCAATTCTGATGATCTTACCCTATTAGAAGTAACATGTTTAGACTGGTTAAGGTCTACTATGTTAAGAGCTTTATCAACCCTGTTAAGTGTGCACTCAGTTAAGAGATTTATAAAGGATTGTTAAATCCACCTTCTCAAAGTATTTATTCTATTTTCTACACCTGTTAGAATGTAGTCAAAAATACACGTTGACCTGAATGTATGCAATCTTGAATTGCTGAGTACAGATCCTTTAAGTTCAAAATGTATAAGTATCACCTATAGTGATTGATTAATACCTTTGTTTTGCTCGGTAGCCTTGAATCTTGTTCTTGATAACTGAATTCATCTTTTGCTATCCTTCTGCATAAACCTTCTGTCCAATCCTTAGATGTTCTCCTTGGCTACAATCATCATCAAAAACATTGTTCTGATTGATTACACATCTATTTATACTATAAATTTGACCTACTTAGGTTTCACGTTTTACAATGATAACTCTACGATCAAAGGTATACAACTTGACCTTGATCTCCTAGTTTTCATGTTTCCAATCAGTTAGACTGATTAAAATAATTACATGTGCTTTACTTGTTCCTCAAGAAATGGATTTAAAGCTAAGATTTAAGCTAAATATAAACTTAAGTGTTTTATCTGATGTGTAAGTTAGATCCACATTTCTCAGAAATAAAGTTGTCTCTCGGTAGACTAGTGCTCAGTGATGTCCTCTATAGACATACTACTCTCGGGTTCCTCTATGATTTTGTGCTTGGTTAACACTGTAAACTGTTTGTGGGGTTCCCTTGTGAACTTGTCTATCGGGTTCCTCTACTGGGTTGCTCTATTGAGTTTCTCTGTTGGGCTCCTCTTATACTTAACATTTTTGGTGACCTCTTTGAACCGCTGTGTCAGGTTGCACTAAAAACCTATCTTTTGGTGTTCATGTTACTGATGTTTCAAAAACTGTCTCTCTTATATACTAATGGCAAAATGTGATCACCAATCTCCCCCTTTGACATTAGTATCAAAAATTTATATGTGCAAAACTAAAATGTTTAGTATATACACCATGTGTTTCCTTGTCATTATGAATCCATGTATGTGTATACCTCAATATAGTATATGTACATGTATATACACTTGCCTTTCTTTACATTTCCCCCTTTTTGCCTTGTCATATTTATTCCCCCTTTATCATATCAATTCCCCCTGTAACATATCATTTCCCCCTTTTTTGATATTAAGGACAAAGGTGTAATACTTACAGCTTTTCAAAAATGTTGGAGTGGGATTTTTGAATGTCCTCATTTTTCTTCTCCCATTGTTCTTTGAGGTGCTCAAGTGTCATGATTTCCAAGGTGATTCTTGTGTGCATATCATATATGCTCTCTATAACTGACATTTCTGGGGTGGCAATCATTGTTCTTGCTGAAGTCATATGTTGTTGCAGTAATGTGAGATTTGGTAGTAGGAGAGCCTGGAGCTTGGTTACCTCATCTCTAAATTATGATTCTATCTCTTGAATCTCTAGTCTCAACCTTTTAGCTTCCATAACTTTTTCATAATGCAACTTCATTGCATTCTCATTGTTTGAGAGACATTGTGCACTAGCATTTAGATCTGCATCTATCTTTGCAATCTTTGCACTATTCTCCTTAGTGAATTTCTCTAATGTGCATAACTTTTGAATTAAGGTGATAACTTCTGAAATCAATAGTTCTAATGTATTGACCAGTTCAGATAGTCTTACCTTATTTTCTACCACTTCTTGGCTGATTTTCTCTATCAATTTGTATTGGTATTTATGCTCTACACATTCTTTTATTGCCTTTTCTTTATCTACATTCTATGATGTGATGGCGTCGGTAAGAACTGCCAATTGATCAAGAGTTTGAGCATTTTGATCAAAGTTTGTGTTAGGAACAATCTGCATTAGAATGTCCCTTGTTGTTTGTAGCACTTGGGAGTCCTTGTGCTCCTTCTTGAGTTTATCTTGAATAGCTTTCCTCTAACATAACTCTCCATACTTGATGAGAGATTCATATTCCAGTGTAGTTGGATCACATTTCGGTATCTCTATAATTTCATCAAGTGTTACCTGTGCTTTGTTCTTTTTGTTCTTCTTCTTCTTTGAGATGGCACTGGAAGCAAGGGAATGTAGAACCATAGCAAGTTTTTTTTCTTGTTATGATGTACTTGGTGAAGGCTTTGGAGGTGTTGTGCCTTTTACCTTCTACTCATTTTTTACCTATTGGTTGGTAGTGGATGTCTCCATATCAACCTTAGCTTTATCTACACCTTATCCTTTGGTATCCTTAGGAGTGGCATCACTTTTCTTCTCTTCTTCACTTGCATCTTTATTCTTTCCATCTTTTACCTTTTGTTCATTAGTTGAGCTTTTCTTCTCCTTATCACCCTTATCTTTGGGTATGCTTGCATCTTTGGGCTCTTCTGTTGTGTTTTTCTTCTTTCCTTGGTCATCTTCTATTTCCATCAATGTAAGTGCATCAGGTGCAGATGTCTCCTCCTTTTCTGTTGAGATAATATTCATAGCTTGTATCAAAAAGGGTATGTTACTTGGTACATTCACCTATGCTAAATTTGTGGTATCTGCTTCCTGATCCTTTTCTTGCTCTTGTTTGGTGAAAAAATTTATATCTTCATCATTCTTTGGATCTTTGTCAGAATCATACTGAGTGATATCTCTTATTATAATATCTTTATTATCCCCTAATGATTGTAGGATCTAGGGTATGTCATCCATAACCTTGCTTTCTTCTATTGTCAAATCAATTGGAATGACATCCTCAATATCATTTATCAAGATATGTTTAGGGCTTGCTCTGTCTTCTTTTTCCCTGGTGTGAGGTGTCTCAGTGAGAGCCAATACTTCCTTCTCGGGGGTTAAAATCCTCCTTCAAGGATTTCATTCTACTTGTTATCAGTTTCTTTGTTAAGCTCTATTAATCTTCCCTCTAGTACTTTGTAAGCTCTCATCTTAGCTAAAAATTTCTTTGAATTCTTTTTCATCATTTCATCAATTTCTTCCATTTTGGACTCGGGTGGCATAATTGTGACTAGGGATCTTTCCCTTATCTATTTTTTGGTTTGTAGAGAATATGACCACCTTGCTAATAGTCTGTCCATGAGTTCCTGTGGCATCTTCTTGTCAAATTATATAGGTACATATTTGAAGTTAATCATTATCTTAATGATAGCTTCTTCAATTTTGTTCTGATCCTCGGGTGCTAATGTTAGCCAGTTTCTAACCTTAGGATCTCCTATGCAACATGTTTTGATAATTGATGAAGAAATCTCATCAATTGTCCTAGGGATCTAAGCCTTTGCTTCTTGTTCCCTTTGTTCTTTTTCATCCCTTTCTGTATCTTCCTTATCCTCTTTTCCTCTGATTTATTTTCTTCGTTGTCTTGGGGCCTTTTTCTCAGTTTGAGGCTTCTTCTTATAAGTCCTCACTGTTCCTTTCTTAACAGGTGGGAATTTTGTTTTTGTGGTTTGACTCCTTGTTCTTGATGTAGCAATTGTCCTTGGTTTCTTTGGGGGTGGTGTATCAGACTTTATTGATTCAGAGTCACATACTTGTTAACATTTTTCACCTTCACTGATGGGTGAATGTTCCTCAGTGGCTTCTTGTTGTTATGTTCCTTCTTCATTGACCGACATATTTTGCTCAAGTGTTTTTATGATCTTGTCCTTCTTTCTGTCTATCTTCTTCTCTACTAGGCCAATTTTAATTCTTGCCTTAGCCTCTTCATAGGTTCCAAACCTTTTCTATTTGTTGTCCACTACTTCATTCAATAATGCCTCAATAGCATTTCTAGCTTGATCAATGTTTATTTCATACTCCAAGGGTGTTAATCATGCTATCCTTGGTACAACTGGTTTGATCAAGGTGTTATTAGGATTCACCGTGAATCATATGTCATCCTTGTAGTTTTCTACCAGCGGTGCAGGTATCCTCATTCTCTTCTACATTCTGTCTTTAAAGGTAGAGAAGTATTCATCCATGAGTGATGTAAAATTGTCTCCAAGTGACTTAATGAATTCACTGATTTGTATTGTCATTGGTCAGGTAGTGTCCCAATTGACATTATCGACAGATGGGAAGAATTTCTAGAAATAGAAAAATGTACACATGAGAAGTGATTTGAACTTACATGAATTGGACTTTGTATACCTCATCATCCTCGTGTTCTCCTCTAGTTTCCTCATCAACAACTTGGAAAAATCTAGTTGTACAACTTTCTTAACAATCTTGTAGGCAGTGTCAACTGTTCCACTTGCAATTTTGTTCAATCATCTTTCTTGAAATATCTTGTATCCCAGCACGCAGGCACCAAATTTTAGCTCAGGGTCGATGATAGTGCTCAATTTTAGTCCTCTTCCATCCCATTCAGCCTTTGTCAGTTTCTCAATCCTTAGACAAGATGGATGTTTAAATGCCTTGGCCTTGTTGGTTACTGGGTAACCGATTACTGCGTGTATCACATCTTTGGTGATCTATTTTGGCTCATCTAGCCACATCTTTTGGTCATGTACTTTTCTTAATACTAACCAAATCCATTCGGTTTTAAACTCCTTCAAAAATATTAGGGCATTCGTCAGCCCTTTCACCTCTATGTGTTTGTGTTCATCCTTGATGTTTCCATGTATACAAAGCTTCTTGTAAGCTTGTTTGACCTCAATATCTCCTATATCAGCAATCTTGCAATGTATGTATGTCCAAACATCCTCGACGAGAAAAACCCTAGGTGGTATGCTTGAGAATTCTCCAGATTCATCGAGTTGTGAGGCAACCTCAAGACAAAATTTGTAATGGGGATCCTCACAGGTGGAGTTCTTGATTAAGTTCACTTTCTTATCCTTGGCATTCTTGATCTTGGTTACACGGGATGTGATTGCCATGATTTTGTAAATTAGCGCTTTTCCCATTAACAAATTGTGAACTCGGTGAGTCTTAGTTACTTACATGCTCTGTTGTAGCTATTGTGAATGTGACAGGGTGGCTTTGAATGTGCTTAACTTTCTCTACAATCTGGTCATTGTTCTTTTCTCTATGCTCTTCTCTTTTCTCTCAATCATTGGTGAATGAAATGAGGTCTCCATCATCCTTTTATAGATGGTACCCTAAGTGGTGCATTTATTGCTTTACCTACTTGTCGAGTGTCAAAGATGGAGTTGCTTGGGTATCATACCAACTTTATCCTCTGTGATGGACACGCTTGGGGTAAGTGTTAACTTAGTTGCACTTTTCTCTTCATTTACCGATGGGCCTCGGTATATATAGTGTCAACCGTAAGTTGTATTTTCACTATGACCACTAACGATGCTTGGTTTACAATAATAGCTTGGCTTTTATATGTATACCAATGATTCTCGGTATGTCTTGACCAATGAGATTGGATTCAAGAATTCATAACAATTAATACCATGATGCATCTTTATTCATGCTAGTTTGGCATATAATCAATGTATATAGGAATTGATGTAAAATTTAGCTTTGTATAGTGTAGTTCCATACTTGTTCTGCTTAGGTGGGGGTGGTGTTGTCACTAGATCCATTGGATGAGGTGCCACCAATTGCATTACTTGGTCCACAAACTTCATTTTTTGAATCTTTTCTCCACATTTTCTTTCTTATTTTCTTGATATCTTCAAGAGTATTTCCATTTGCAAAAGTGCTTGTTTTTGTCACTCGGTCTCTACAGTCTTTCATTAAGTGTCCAAGCTTGTGACAGTATAAGCATGCCATTCCAGGGTTAGTCCAGCTTCTAGACCTTCTAGTCCATTTTCTCATGCAGTTAGCAACTATGTGACCATATCTTCAACATGTTGTGCAATTTACCCATGTGTTGTAATCCCAAACATATGAGTTACCGTCTCTGCTCGATTTATATACATTTTCTTCTTCTTTGGGTTTCAATACTTTCTTTCTATTCTTCATGCACTCAAGAAGTCTGTGCCCATGCATTTTGCAAGTAGGACAATATTTATCCATGTAGGATTCCTTCTTTTTTTGTCTCACCTTGATTTACATTCATATTCTTTGTGTCCATGCTTGTTATAGTTATAACAATTACCAATGTATAGGTGTTTTTAGGAATACCTTTAGATTTGCTCCTGCAGACATTTGATGTGTGGCCTGGTTTTCCACAGTGATTGCATGTAGGCCTTTTTCTCTTGGAATTTTGTAGACATCCCTTTGATCATCTTGGTTAGATGAATCTCCATGCTCGGTATACCCTAAATCGGTATTGTTTTTAACTCTTCTTTTCCATTCAGAAATTCATCCATTCTCTTTGTACTATCTTCAACTTTCCTGATCATATCATTGTGTTATCTCTGGATCATTATTTCATGCTTTATTTTTTCATTTTATTCTTTGAGTTCATCGATAGCTTCCAATTTCCCAGTGAGTTCCATGTTCACTCGGTTGGCCTGATGACTCATAAGAACTATTTCATTGGTGATCTCATGATGATGTTCAGTAATTCTCTGAATTTCAGATTCTTTCTCTTATAGATTTTTAGTAATCTTTCTGTCATCAATAGTCAATGTTCTCTCTAATTCAACTTGTCTAGCATTGTTCATTACATTAATCATTCTTACCATCTGAGTCTCTTGACCGATTTGCAGTATCTTGACTTGCTCTATCAGATGTTGATTGATTTCATTTAGGCTTGTGATGCTCCCTTCAGATGTGTCTGATGTATTGCTAGATGTAGAACGTGATGACTCAAACAGATCAGGTATCTCTTCTTCATGATAGTATTTTTCATTGTAGAAAGATGCCATAACTTTTAATTCATCTAGTAGTTCACTCATCTTGATTCTAGCTTCTTTGTATTGCTCATTGAAGATCTGTATCTGCAACTTATGATTCTCAATATTCTTGTCAAGCTTATACTTTTCCATTGTATGATCTTTTTCTTAGAACTGTTTAAATTTTTCCAAATAAGAGATCTAGCTCTGGTACCAATTGTTGGAATAATTGAATAGTGTGTACTGAGAGGGGAGTGGTGAATCAGTACCCTTAAAAAATTTTAACAAGTAACCTTTAATCCTTTAGTAATCAATTCCTTGCATTACTAACCATAGTGCTTTTATACCTTATGCATGTAATATAAAATCATAAACTTAATAGCATGTAAAAATTCATATAAATATTCATGAAATGTAAGTACACATGACACAATATTTGGTAACGCAAAAAACCCCTGTTAGAAGGTAAAAACTACGGTGGGGATGAGACCCACAAAACTTCACTATCTGCAAAATGGAAGGGGTCGATTAAGGCTTACAATTTTGATCACTTCTGATGATCTTACCCTTTTTGGAGTAACATGTTTAGACTGGTTAAGGTCTACTATGTTAATATCTTTACAAACAATGTTAAGTGTGCACTCGGTTAAGAGATTTACAAAGGATTGTTAAATCCACCTTCTTAAAGGATTTCTTCTATTTGCTACACTTGTTAGAATGTAGTCAAAAATACTTGTTGACCTGAATGTATGCAATCTTGAATTACTGAGTACAGATCCTTTAAGTTCACAATGTATAAGTATCACCTATAGTGATTGATTAATACCTATGTTCTGCTCAGTAGCCTTGAATCTTGTTCTTGATAACTGAATTCATCTTTTGCTATCCTTCTGCATAAACCTTCTGTCTGATCCTTAGATGTGCTCCTTGGCTACAATCATCATCACACATATTGTTTTGATTGATTACACATCTATTTATACTATGAACTTGACCTACTTAGGTTTCACGTTTTACAATGATAACTCTACGATCAAAGGTATACAACTTGACCTTGATCTCCTAGTTTTCATGTTTCCAATTAGTTAGACTGATTAAAACAATTACATGTGCTTTACTTGTTCCTCAAGAAATGGATTTAAAGCTAATCTTTAAGCTAACTATAAACTTAAGTGTTTTATCTGACGTGTAAGTCAGATCCACATTTCTCAGAATTAAAGTTGTCTTTTAGTAGACTGGTGCTCGGTGATGTCCTCTATAGACATATTGCTCTTGGGTTCCTCTGTGATTTTGTGCCTGGTTAATGTTAGAGTAATTTAGTAATTACTCTTTAGTGCTTAAGTTAGACTTAGGCAAATTTCTATTTTCTGAGAGTTTCCCTTTTAGGGCTTCGGTATCCTTTATAAGGAATCACCGCTTAGTTTTATACACAGAGTTTTGTATTCAATATTGTTGTTAATAGAAATTATTCTTTTCAACATGGATATCTCTTCTCTCTCATTTTGGCCTCCATAGATCCTTCTCTCTTCTGTCTGCTTCTTCTATGTAATAGCTATGCATGCAGGTGTTCTTGGGAAGATTGCAGTTTTAGCAATCTTAACATGGTATCAGAGCCACTCTGCAGCTGGTTGTTCATTCTTAGTTGAAGCAGCGAGGGTTTGAAGCTTTCAGAGGCTTTTCCGGCATTTTCTTATTGGTTCTGGGGGGTCTCTAGTTTTGGAGGCATTTTGGGCCCAAACGGACACTGCCATTGCGTCCAGAAGGCCCAAAAACCCTAGAAACCATATAAGGCACGTCTGATTTGAACACCGGGGCCTCTGGAGAATTTTTTTCAGCCTTCAAGGGTCGTACGGCATGAGAAACGATGCAAAAATCGCAAAATTTTTAAAAAAAATGTATTTTTTTTGCGCAGGCGGGCGCGCCGCCCGCGCTTCGCTTGGGTTGCGCCTTTTTTCCGCCGCGCCACCTGCAGCGGCCTGGGCCACACCCCTTGCCGATCTCTACGGCTTTCCCGCCGCCGCTCCGCCAATGGCCGCAGCTCCCCCGCCGCTCGACCCCGACCGTCTGTGCACTGCCTGCGCCCGCCTCTCCGGCCATACGCTCCGCTCCGCGGGCGGCCAAACCCCGCCCGGTGGCGCCTCTTACACCGGTAGCGGCCTTTTTTCTCAGCCCCCGCGGGTAGTTCAGCAGCGCGCCCGGTCATATGGATGACCACGGGCTGCGGTTTAGCCCCCTGTGCGCGCATGCGCCCAGGGGCCGGATTTTTTTGGCCCCAGGGGCTTATCTGTGGCCCTTTTTTGGCTTTTTGGGGGTACCTGGGCCTTTTTCGCTCTACAAGGAGCATACGAGGGTCTTTTTCTGACTTCTATATACTGTCAGAAATCTCTTTCCGAGCACTTTCTGATGGTGGAGGTTAGGGTTTTTGGTTCCACCATTTCAATAGTGTTTTTTGCTGTTGAATTCTGATGTCTCTTTTTGCCTTCCGGGAGTCATATCTGGCTCATCCGGACTCCATTTTTGGCAAACGAGATATCGTCGGAAAGCTGGTTCAGTGTGCTATTTAGTGGTAGAGATTATTTTTCTAGATTTTTCTTCAGGTTTTTACTCCTCTGTGTTTGGCATTTTATGCCCTCTGGTGGAGTGCTTGGTTCTACAGGTCCAGGGATCTCTTCTTCTGAGTTCATAGCTCACTCTTCTTTCTGACTTCTGAGCTTGCATGCTCTTTTTGATGCATCTTTATTATATAAATGCACTGAGATAAAGTGCCTTCTTCTACATTCTTGGATCTTGTACACCTGGTTCTGTTGATGTACTCGCACTGTGTTATAAAGTGCCATGGGGGGTTATGATGCATTTGCCACTTTAGGTGCATCCACTCTTGTCAAGTGAGTGTACCTTCCATGATATTAGCCCATGTATTCTGTGTCTGTGACACCGCCCTTTATTCTGTGTGTGTGCTTCTGTTGCACTGTTGGTGTTCCTGATTCTTCTTCTGTAGCTATTTCTGGTACTGCATTTCAGTGTTCCTGTCACCTCTCCCAGTTCAGCATTATGGGGGGTTCACCTATTGGTTCTATTACTTCCTGGTTTGATTGATCAGCTCTTCAGACATTTGTCTTCTCTACCTGATCATGCACTTCAGTGGGGGTTCCAGCAGTATCTTCTGACAGTGTTTTCAGACACGCTTCGGAGATGCTTCTTGCTCTCTTCTTGTTCCTTTCTCTAGGACACCTTTTTCTCTAGATTGAAGGTTTTCTTCATCTAGTCTACTTTGTTTTGGGTACCTGATCAGGCCTAATTGTCGGGACCCTTCTTTCCTGCTTTCTGCAGTAGTTTAGCATTTTTGCTTCTCCCTAAGTTACACTTAAGGGGGGGTGTTAGAGTAATTTAGTAATTACTCTTTAGTGCTTAAGTTAGACTTAGGCAACTTTCTATTTTCTGAGAGTTTCCCTTTTAGGGCTTCGGTATCCTTTATAAGGAATCACCGCTTAGTTTTATACACAGAGTTTTGTATTCAATATTGTTGTTAATAGAAATTATTCTTTTCAACATGGATATCTCTTCTCTCTCATTTTGGCCTCCATAGATCATTCTCTCTTCTGTCTGCTTCTTCTTCTATGTAATAGCTATGCATGCAGGTGTTCTTGGGAAGATTATAGTTTTAGAAATCTTAACAGTTAACACTACAAATTTTCTGTTGGGTTCCCTTGTGAACTTGTATGTTGGGTTCCTCTTTTGGGTTGCTCTGTCGGGTTCCTCTTATACTTAACATTTTTGGTGACCTCTTTGAACTGCTATGTCAGGTTGCACTAAAAACCTATCTTTCGATGTTCATGTTACCGATGGTTCAAAAATTGTTTCTCTTGTATACTAATGGAAAAATGTGATCATCATCATACACATTGACACATATATTTTTAACGTGGAAACCCTTCTAAGGGAAAAACCACCTGGGATCAGTAACCCAAAATATTTCACTCTTCTGAAGTGAGCTCGATTAAGAGCCAACCCTATTAAAGGTTACAATGCACACTGTTAAATGTGATCTAGTTAGAGGATTTAAAACTAATAGTTCTCTCTTGACCAATCATTCAATATGGGGTCAACAAGAAAACACTCAACATTCATTAGAATATCATAATAAAGACTTTCATGTCCTACATGGTTAAGAGATTTATCTGTAACAATGGTTAAACTAATACAATAATGATCTGATTCAAATACAACTTTGTTTTGCAGATTTTCATATCTATGTTAAGTACATAATACCTCTTATCAATTTGTTCTTCTTTAGTTCATCTGATTCAATACTCTGTTCTTCTTGGTAATGCTATTTCCTTTGTCGTTCGGTAATGTCTGCAGAAAATGCTTGGTTCTATATTTAACTAGTTTGATCAGTCATGCATAAAATTTGCATGTATGTGCATCAGGTGTATGCTTGCATGTGTAATTCATAATGAATCTCTTATCTCTAATATAGACATCATATCTCATTTAATTTTCATCCTTCTGATTTTTTCTCTTAATCTTTAACGTTCATTTTCCCGCTTAAGCCTTCCTCAGCAGTTGTATTAAAAACATGTTTAAATATTTTTCGTTCGATCTTCCTTTATTTTTCATAGTCGTTTGATCAATATAACAAACCTTATCTTTTACCTCAAAATCATCAATTTCCAGCTCAGCACTCTAGTCGGTCTTGGTTTGAATTAACTGCTCGATCAATACCATGTTGTGTCGGTGAACCCTTGCTCAGTTATCACTATGCTCGGTATACACTGTGTTTACTCGGTGTTCACTGTCTCTCAGTGTATACAGAACTCTTCATTTAGTGACCACGTAAACATTTTTTTAGATCTTCAATTCATAACATATGTTTGTTACCATATTGATACTCAAACAAGTTGACATCAATGACAATACATCAACTAATAATATCAATCATCATATATGTAACTCGGTTGACTATCAACAAATGACTTCAAACATACAATCAGTTGTAGTTCAGCAATCTCTCCCTTTGGCATTGATGGAAACACAATATGAAAATGCCATAGAAATATCAAACTTTTATTCTACAACTACAACAATCCTGTAGCTCTCCCTAGCTTGAATATAAAAATGTGTTAGCATTAAAAACTCACCATGCAGACTCTCCCTACAAATTTGACTCTCCTATTTTTGAATCTTTTTGTAGATTACATATGTATTTGCTCTCCCTTTCTCTATACTCCCTTTAATGAGTAGATATTTCATTGAATCTTCTCTCCCTTTGACAACAATGCCAAAAAAAAAATGCAGCTCTTCAGTAGACAAAAATATCTCTAGTTTTCAGTGCAGTAAAATAAGTACCTTGCAGTGTACTGATATGTCTGTGTCAGTACAGTTCAGATTTGCATCAATATGATTGATCTTCTGATTATGTGTAGGTTGATGCAACCTCCTATTCAGCTTAGTGACCAATATACAATGGACAAACCCCTAGTCTACCTCTCAAATACTCAAATGTATTATTTGGCAAGGGTTTGGTGAATATGTCTGCAAGTTGTTCTTTTGATTGTACATATTCTGGTATCACTTGTTTCTCATGTACTTGTTCCCTCAAGTAGTGATATTTGATAGATATGTGCTTTGTCTTTGCATGCATCACAGGGTTCTTTGAAATATTTATTTCACTAGTATAATCACAATAAATTATCACTGGGTCTGTGATATCCTCATTCATACCTTTCAAAAGTTGTTTTATCCATGCAATGTTAGAACAATTTGTAGCAGCAACAACATATTCTGCTTTTGTAGTTGACTGAGATATGCATCCTTACTTCTTTCTTATCCAAGTAACTAATCTTTCTCCTATAAAGAATGCTCCACCAGTAGTGCTCTTTTTGTCATCAATGTTTCCAGCCCAATCAGCATCAGTGTAAAATTTTAGTTTTAACTTTCCATCTCTCTTGTACCATAATCCATAGTCCTCAGTGTTCTTCAGATATCTAAATACCCTCTTTATAGCAGTCGTATGTGATTCTCTGGGATTAGCAGAAAATCTTGCAACAATTCCAACTACGTGTGCAATGTCAGATCTTGTGTGAACAACATACATCAATTTACCAATCATAAATATATACAATTTCTGATTTACCTCATGTGTCTTATCTTCTTTGTTCAGTTTGCATCTTGTCACCATTGGTGTTTTGACTGGTTTTGATTCTTCCATTCTGAATGTCCTCAATACTTCTTTGATGTATTTGGATTGTGTAATGTAGATGCCTTCAGCCTGTTGTAAAATCTGTAATCCAAGAAAAAATTTGATCTCTCCGAACATTGACATTTCAAATTCTTTTCTCATTTCATCAACAAATGATGTGCATATATTATCATTTCCACAAAATATAATATCATCAACAAATATTTCAGCAGTAAGAGTTTTATCATCATTTCCTCCTTTCAAATACAAATATATGTTATCACTTGTTATTATAAAACCAATACTTATAAGGTAGGAGTGTAGTCATTCATACCATGCTCTTAGTGCTTGTTTCAATCCATATAAATCTTTTTGTAACTTACATACCATTTATGTCTGATCAGGATCAACAAATCCTTTAGGTTTTTCAATGTATACCTCCTCTTCCATTATTCCATTCAAAAATGAAGATTTAACATCCATCTGATATACTTTGAATCCTTTATATGTTATGTATGCAAGTAATATTCTTACTCCTTTAAGCCTAGCAACGGGTGCAAAAGTTTCTCCATAATCAATACCTTATTCTTGTGCATACCCTTTGCATACCAATCTAGCTTTATTTCTAGTTACATTTACATTCTCATTCAGTTTGTTTCTGAATATCCATTTGGTGCCAATGACATTCTTATCACTCAGTCTCGGTACTAATGTCCATGTTTTGTTTTTCTGTATCTTCTCAATTTCTTCAGTCATTGCATTAATCCATTCCTCATTCTCAAGTACATCTCTAACAGTCTTAGGCTCAAATTCAAAAATCAAACAAGTTATGTCTTTCAACTTACTTTGTGTCATCATGTCAGCTCTTCTATCTCCAATAATCACATTTTTTGGATGATGTCTTCTAACATATTTTGCAAGTACAGGTTCAATTCTTTGTTCCTCATTGTGATCTCCAGCAGGTTCATTGTGTTCTTCATCATGATCTTCAGTTGCATCTTTTTCTTGATTATCGGTTTGTGCTTCTTATTGCTCGGTAACATTACCATGTTGCATAGTAACGTTAGGTATCTACTTGGGCAAAGTATCAGGTTCTTCCATGTAGACAAATCTACTATAATATTTTGGTTCCTTCATGCTTTCCTCATCATTCATCTCATAAAATTCATCAACTTTCACATTTGCACTCTCAATAATTTTATTAGAAGTCTTGCTCAAACATTTGTAAGCTTTACTCTTAGTAGAATATCCAATAAATATTCCTTCATCACTTTTTAATCAAATTTACCATTTCTCTAATATTTCAAAATGTAACGACTTCCAAATATTCAAAAATAACTTACATTAGGTGTGTACCCATACCATAGCTCATAAGGTGTCTTGTTTGTATCTTTCTTCAGTTGTACTTGGTTTAGTGTGTATACAGTAGTGCTAACAGCTTCTCTCCAGTATGTTTATGCAACACTCTTTTCAATCATCAATGTTCTAGCACAATCCATAATTGATCTATTTCTTCTTTCAACAAATTTTTTATGTTGTGGTGTCCTCGGTGCAGAAACCTGTCTCTTAATTCCATACTCATTACAAAAGTTAGCGGACTCATCAGAAATAAATTCACCTCATGTATCAAATCTCAAACACTTCAGATCTCTACCAAATTATTTTTCCACTTTAGCCTTATACCATTTGAACATCTTGAATGCTTCATATTTTTCTTTTAGGAACATGACAGTCATCATTCTAGAGTAGTCATCAACAAATAAAATAAAGTATCTATCACCATAATAGCTTTGTGTTCTCATTGATCCACATAAGTATGTATGAACTAATTCCAAAATATCATTAGATGAAATATTCTTGCTCTTGAAACTAGATTTTGACATCTTTCCCATCTGACAATTCTTGCACATTACATGGTCTAGTTTAGATAAACTTGGTAAGCCTCTAACTTTTCTTTTCTTACTAATCTTAACCATGTTGTCAAAATTTACATGACAAAGTCCTTTATGCCATAACGGTATATCTTCATTCTTTGCCAGTAAGCAAGTAGTTTAAATGGTTTCAAGATAGAATAGGTTACCTTTAGATTGTTCACCATTGTTGATCAATTTTCCAGTTCCATCATAGATTCTAGCTTTTCTTTTCTCAAATGCAAATCGATGACATGTTTTATTCAACTGTGAAACACTCAATAGATTATAGTTAATTCCTTTTACCTAGTATGCATTCTCACATTTGATTTGATTTTTAATCATTATAGTACCTTTTCCTTTCACTTGACAAGGTTTGTCATTTCCCATTCTAACAGATCCACCATCATTTCCTTTATCTCCAGCCATGTGATGTGTACAACCACTATCAATACACCAAATGTCATTTTTACTATCTTTAGAGATAAGTTTTGTTTCTACATACCTTTCATCTTCTTCTGAATCATCTTTCAAAGCTACAAATATTGTCTCAATATCTTCATCAATGTCTGAACCAGTATCATTGTCTTTATCTTCATCAATGTAGCAAGCTTTCTTGCCTTTGTCTTTATAATCTCGGTTGTCTCTTCTATCATACTGTTTGTTACTTATGTAATCTCTGTCATCTTTTCTGTCATTGGATCTATCATTTCTTTCATCATTCTTTCTGTTAGGGCATCTTACAGAAAAATGGCCAATTTCTTTACAATTAAAACATATCAAAGGTAGTTTACCTTTATATCTTCATTTACATTTGTACAATCTTCTGACCATTAAAGCTTCAAGTTCATCAATTTCCTTATCATCACTGTCACTATCACTGTTATTTCTAATCAAGTGTTTGCTACTAGAATTACCATTTTTTAGTGAAGACAAAAATACAAATTCCATAGTAGGCAAAACACTGCTGTCAAAGTTATTCAGCTCAAAAGTAATCAATCTTCCAACAATACTATCAACAGTAATATTATTTCTAGGTGTTGCTCTCATTTCATGTATTACAGAGACTCTTATAGAATAAATAGGCAATAGAGTTCTAAGAATCTTACACACAATAGTGTCTTCATCAATAGTTCCACCAACTCCCCAAATAGCATTCACAACTTCCTTCAGACGATTACTATATTGTGTTATGTTCTCTCCTTCTTCCATTCTCATGTCATCAAACTTTCCTAGGAGACTTTCAGCTTTAGCTCTCAGTACATTTGCATCTCCTCCGTAATCTAGCGTTATCTTGTCCCACATCTTCTTGGAATTTGTACTTGACTTTATATCCTAAAATTCAGCATCTGTGAGTGAAGAAGCAATCTCCACCATTATAAGATTATGTTCATGTTTTTCTTTCATCTGACTAATAGATAAAGCTCTAGTATGTAGGATGAATTCATTGTCTAGGTAATTTGCAATGTCATCTCCAATTCCTGATAGGTATAGTCTTATTCTTCTTTTCCATGTCAATAAGTTATCAGTGTTCAACTTTGGTGCATCTCTCTTATACATCTTGATATTTAGCTTAAGTCCTTCAAAACTTTCCTTCTAAACACCATATGCTCTGATACCAATTGTTATAATAACTGAGAGGGGGGGTAAATCAGTTGTTTCTCAATTATCCTACAGTCCCAAATTCTTCTTGATGTATACAATAACAATTTCAAATATAAAACTCATTTCGGTTAAATGTAAACTGTGATTTCAAAACTTACTGTTAAGTTGTCTACCGAGTATCAGTAAATTAATGTTGTGATTATCGATCAATGCAAATAAAGTAATGTGTAAATTAAAATAGAAATCCACAAAAATCATACACATTGACAAATAGATTTTTAACATGGAAACCCTACTACAGGAAAAAAACACATGGGAGCGGTAACCCAAAATATTTCACTCTTCTGAAGTGAGCTCGGTTGAGAGCCAACCCTGTTAAAGGTTACATTGCACACTGTTAAATGTGACCTAGTTAGAGGATTTAAAACTAACAGTTCTCTCTTGACCAATCATTCACTATGGGGTCAATAAGAAAACACTCAACATTCATTATAATGTCATAATAAATACTTTCACGTCCTACTCGATTAAGAGATTTATCTGTAACAATGGTTAAAATGATACATCAATGATCTGATTCAAATACAACTCTATTTTGTAGATTTTCATATCTATGTTAAGTACATAATACCTCTTATCAATTTGTTCTTCTTCAGTTCGTATGATTCAATACTCTGTTCTTCTTGGTAATGCTCTTTCCTTTGTCTCTCAGTAATGTCTACAAAAAATGCTTGGTTGTCTTTAACCATTTTGATCAGTCATGCATAAAATTTGCATGTATGTGCATCAGGTGTATGCTTGCATGTGTAATTCATAATGAGTCTCTTGTCTCTTATATAGACATCATATCTCATTTAATTTCCATCCTTCAGGTTTTGCCACTTAATCTCCAACGTTCATTTTCCCGCTTAAACCTTCCTCGGCAATTGTGTTAAAAATACATTTCAATCTTTGTCGTCATATCTTCCTTGATTTTTTATAGTTGTTTGATTAATATAGAAAACCTTATCTTTTACCTCGAAATCATCAATTACCAGCTTAGCATTCTAGTCGATCATGGTTTGAATTAACTGGTTGGTCAATACCGTGTTGTGTCGGCTATCCCTAGCTTGGTTATTACTGTGCTCGGTATACACTGTGTTTATGTGGTGTTCACTGCCTCTCGGTGTATACAAAACTCTTCATTTACCGACCACATAAACTTTGTTTGTTTCAGATCTTCAATTCATAACATATGTTTGTTACCATATTGATACTCATACAAGTTGACATCAATGATAATACATCAACTGATAATGTCAATAATCATATCTGTAACTCGGTTGAATATCAACAAATGACTTTAAACATACAATTAGTTGTAGTTCATCAGGGGATAGTGGATAACTTCTCTACTTATATTATATCAAGAATTGTTTACAAACTTTTATACTTATAACCAAATAGTGTTGATATTATATGTATGATTTGAGGTAGTTTTCACTCTGTTATTACAGTTAGGGTAGAATTTATTCTCAAAAGCACTAACTTAAATAGATTAGGGATTTATGAGTAAGGCTCACAATAGTAGAAAATTATGCATTGGGTTTAACAATTAAGGTACAATCCTAGGCGATGGTTTTAATTCTGAATCTATTCAATTTTGGTTTCTTAAAATAATAACAATCAGATTATCCAATATCAAATGCTACATAGATAAATAGACGAACCTAAAAAATCCTTAATAGATAGATACAGTCATGCATTTTTATTTATTTATTTATTTATTTAAAGTTATATCTATACTGTTGAGGTGTTTATGTATGTGCATATATGAGTTAAAACTTAAATATGCATGTATATGTAGACACATAGGTCGGGGTATACATTGTGACTTTTGAACATATAAATATATTAAATTACAGATAAGTATATTTCACAAGACATTTACTAATATTAGTTGAAATGTTCCGGTTAGGATAGTTTTAGACAGTTGTCACCTAGGAAATTTCCTAACCAGAGTTAAATAATTAATTAGGTAGTTGTAGAGATTTAAACATTTGGGATGTTCTAAACTAACCCTATCATATTATACCACTCAATTTGTATCCCAATTAACCTAAGGCTTTCGTTGGAAAGTTAGCCAAAATAAAAAATGGTTGCCCTTCCTTTGAGGGAATCAAATGGAAAATTTAGGCTATTTAGAGCTTTTGTTTCACATTATTCCTCTCAAGTATTATGCCCTGAATCCCCCTACAATCTTCAAAAATGTTGACACCAATTAAACTCAGAGGATCCAAAACTCAGATATCTTTTGATGAAGTAGTCTCCATCAAGGGATTGAAAATAATCAGGCAAACTACTCATAATTTGGTCCTTCGAGCTGTGTATAGGATTCAAGGAAGAGAATTCATCATGAAGACATACCACTATAGAGTCAACTCGTACATACCGGTTATGTTCATTGCCTCTTCCATCCAAGTAGACCCAGGTAAGGAAGATATTGGACGACTATGTAGGTGTATCTTCAAACGACAATATTTGAGCAATCTGGACAAGTTCATTCAAAATATAACAAAGGATTTAATAATCCCTAAACCCAGATTCTATGATATGCCAATGCTAAGTGGAAGACCATTTCCTTCTTTTCCTATCTTTGTATCAGAAGATCTGGATTCTTTTATTTTATGGACACCTACTATCAGAAGAAACCTAGATTCCCTCTTTATATTTCTACATGTAAGAGCACCCCAGGAGGAAGACTGGTTTGACATTTTTTTTAAGGGAAGACGATGTAGGTAACACAAATAGGGAAGGATTTAGTGATTCAAACTCTAAGGAAAAGGAGGAGGACTTTGAGAAGGTAGATGCTACTAAGACAACAACAAAAAAAAAAGGAAAGGCTAGTTTGAGGACAGAGGATTTTAGGTGAATAAAAGAAGTATCTATAGTATCATCATTATAAGCCGAGTAGTATTAATTTTCACTTCATAATATCTGTAGACTTGGTTAAATGGTAATTATGCTTATTATTTTAGAAATATAATTAAGACTTTCTATGATGCAGATTATATGATAACTCTCAAAATTGGAAAAATAACTATTTTATTGTCTTCACATTTAAATTTCATTAGGCATTTGCAGCTAAAGTTTAATCTCAATTTGGCAACTAGAGCTATTATAAGATCGGAAAAGATAATAGATGATGAGAAGATTCCTGCTTCTATAAAATAGGTAAACCAAACTAAGAAAAGTTTGATATCTTTATTTTGTTGATTGCTATCTTAGTATAGGAAATAATAAGTTACCATTATTTGCGATCCAATCTAACAATCTGGCGATATAGAATAAATTTAATTATGAATAATTTGGAACACGAATATGGGAATTAAAAGCTTAGACTATTAATGATTTGGAAACTTGAAGGTAAGGATCATAACTAAATCCATAACTTATTTTTCAAAGATCTCTGAGGAATGAAATAATTCATCTTAAGATGACAGTAACATGGATGATTAAAATATCTAATGACCCTAGGAATATATGAATGAATTACTTATTTGGAAAATAGGTTTTGAGAATTTTATAGTTCTATGAACTTTAATCAGGGGACAGTTTTGGGATAGTTTAGGAATTTAACAGACCTAATGAGTCTACAAGTTAATAAATTGTACTAGTCATCAGGGACAATCAGTGGCAAAACTTTTTTGGTTCGTAGTCAAGATTAAGGTAAATGGTTGTATAAGTATAGTTTAGAGTCATAGGTTAAGAAACATTAAAGGAAATTAAAAATAATGAAAGTAATCGGTTATCACCTAAAGGGGATAAGTAAGAGACTAATGGAGAGAACATTGTTTAATAAACTAATCATTTATGGAGTACCTAAAGTGGTATAAAAATAAATCTTCTTGCTTTTTATGGGTCACAAGATAATTAGGTATAGGAAGTAGAATGATTTCATTTGGTTATTCTACTACTAAATTCTTTATGATTAGCTTTGTTTTCTAGATATATTATATGTTTCCTTAAGGTCTAACAATATGATTAGAGGAGGATGGAAGTGGGTTGGGTGTGGTTGACTGTTGAGGGACAGGCAAAAAGATGCTCTTTACTCAAGGATAAAGGAACGATGGGCTAAGTCTTCAGACACAGCTGTAATATTTTCTCAAGTTGGAGGGTTGGATTTATCTCTTGGATTAAAATGTAATTAAATATCTTATAGTCCCTTTTGTAATTGTATGGATATAAGGGATTACCTTGATGTATGGGATCTCCTTGATGTAATTCAATGCTTCCAATGGGAGAAAAGAAAGGAATTATATATGTACCTGCAACCTATCACAAGTTGTTCTGTAACTATCTGAATTATATGATCTAGACTGAGAAGTCCCGGGAAGGACTGGAGGTTTTCTTTGCTCCATTCTTTCCTACCGGTGCCCACATTGAATGGAGCATTTATGTACTCTTTTAAAAAAAATTAATAATATCTATGGCTTCGACCTTTTACTGATCAAAAAAAAAGAAAGTTTTTAAAAAAATTAATAAATGTGACTTTTACCATTTTTAGGAGGATTCACATCAGCATAGGCATATGTGATGGGTCCTAGCTTGTACAGTCAGTGAAGGAGGCTTAACTCTTGTTTTTTTCTTCCTAAGGTCTTGGGTTTAAATCTAAGGTCCGGATTAAAGTGATGCACTTGTATTGTGGGCATGCTACTGCATCCCTAGGGAGATTAATCTCGCCCAACCTTGCCTCAGGTACCCAAGTTATGGGTTGCTAGGCACTCGGCTGGGTTGTGGGGATACCCCCTAGGCAAACCAAAAAAAATGACTGAACATTAATTTGATGTCTACAATATTTAAAGAAAGTTTTGTAGATATGGATATTCTATGAGAATTTTTTTTAAATATAATAAACATGACTTTTACCGTTGGTTGAAGCACACATATGTTTCACAATGAACAGTATCGATCTGATGGGTTTTGCAAAAATAAAACCTCCTTAAAATTAATTTCATATCTACTATGTTGAAAGACCATTTTGTAAATATGGTTGTTCTATGGAAAAAGCTTTGTGAATATGGACATTCTAAGGGCAAATTTAAAATAATAATAATAATAATAAACATGAATTTTATCTTTGGTAAGAGGAGGCATAGATTTCACAAGGGTTGGGGTAGATGTGATGGGCTCTCAAAAAATAAAAGAATTTTTTGCAAATGTCTACAATGTTAAAAGAAAGTTTTGTAAATATGGTTATTCTATGGAAAAAAACATAAAAATTATAATAAACGTGACTTTCACCCTTTTTAGGAGGAGGCACAATAGTCTGCCTAAATGTGATGGCTTTGCAAAAATAAAATTGTCTTAAAATTGATTCCATATCTAGTATATTAAAAGAAAGTTGGAATTTTTTTAAATACTACTTTTACCCTAAATATGACTTTTACCCTTCATTCATGTAGGCATAGTTTCACAAGGGTTAGAACAAATGTGATGGGATTCGCAAAAATAAAATTGCTTTCAAATTAATTCCATATTTAGTTTGTTAAAATAAAGTTTTGTAAATACGATTATTGTATGGAGAAATTAAAAAAATAAAATAAACATGACTTTTACCATTCGCAGGAGAAGACCCGTTGGAATAGACAATAATGGAGGCTCCTGCAAAACTAAAATTGACTTAAAATTAATTAAACTAAAATTTCCTTAAAATTAATTTCTTATATACTATGTTGAAAGATTGTTTTGTCAATATCGTTGTTCTATGGCAAAAACTTTGTAAATATGGACATTCTAAGGGAAAATTTAAAAAAAAAAAATAGAATTTCACATGTGTTAAGGTAGACATGATGGGCTCTCCAAAAATTAAAAAAAAATTGTAAAAATCTACTATGTTAAAAGAGAGTTTTGTAAAAATCTACTACATGTTAAAAGAAAGTTTTGTAAATATGAATATTATATGGAAAAAAAATTAAAAATATAATAAACATGACATTTACCCTTTGTAGGAGGAGGCATAAAAGTTTGGAAATGTGATAGCTTTGGGAAAATAAAATTGTCTCAAAATTGATTCCATATCTACTATGTTACAAGAAAGTTAGGAAATTTTTTTAAAATATAATAAATATGACTTTTACCTAAACATGATTTTACCCTTCAATCAAATAGGCACAGTTTCACAAGGGTTAGAATGAATGTGATGGGCTTTGCCAAAAATAAAATTGCCTTAAAATTAATTCCATATCTAATTTGTTAAAATAAAGTTTTTAAAATATGATTATTGTATGGAGAAATTTAGAAAATAAATAATAAACATGACTTTTACCATTGGGAGGAGGAGACACATTAGCATTTACGTATGTGATGGCTCTTGCAAAAGGAAAGTTGACTTAAAATTAATTTTATATCTACAATGTTAAGACAAAGTTTTGTAAATATGGTTATTTTGTGAATGTTAAAACAAAGTTTTGTAAATATGGTTATTCTATTGGAATATTTTTTTTAAATATAATAAACTTGACTTTTACCCTTGGTTGAAGCACACATAGGTTTCACAAGGAATAGCATCGTTTTCACAAAACTAAAATTTCCTTCAAATTAATTTTGTATCTACCATGTTGAAAGATTGTTTTGTAAATATGGTTGTTCTATGGCAAAAGCTTTGTAAATATGAACATTCTAAGGGAAAATTTTAAAAAATAATAATAATAAACATGATTCTTATCTTTGGTAAGAGGAGACAGATTTCACAAGGGTTGCGGTAGACATGATGACTCTCCAAATTAAAAGAAATTTTTGTAAACATCTATTTTGTTAAAAGAAAGATTTTTAAATATGATTATTCTATAGAAAAAAAAATTAAGAAATATACTTGAAACGTGACTTTCACCCTGTATAGTAGGAGGCACAACAATTTGGCCAAATGTGATGGCTTTGTAAAAATAAAATTGTTTTAAAATTGATTCCATATCTACTATGTTAAAGGAAAGTTGGGAGCTTTTTGTAAAATATAATAAATACGGCTTTTACCCTAAATATGAATTTTACCCTACATTCACAAGGGTTATAATGAATGTGATGGGATTTGCAAAAACAAAATTGGCTTAAAATTAATTCCATGTCTGCTATGTTAAAAGAAATTTTTTAAAACAAAATTAACACGAATTTTACCATTTTTAGGAGGAGACACATCAGCATAGACATATGTGATGGGCCTAGCCCCTACGCTCACCGAAGGGGGCTTAACTCTTGGGTTTTCTTCCTAAAGTCTTGGATTCAAATCCAAGGTCTGGATTAAAGTGATGCACTTGTATTGTGGGTATCCTAGTGCATCCCCAGGGGGATTAGTCTCACCCCGGCTAGCCTCAGGCACCCAAGTTATGGGTTGCTAGGCGCTGGGTTGGGTCGGAGGATACCCCCTACGCAAACAAAATAAAAATTGACTAAACATTAATTCCATATGTACAATATTTAAAGAAATTTTTATAGATATGGATATTCTATGGGAGTTGTTTTTTATATATAATAACATGACTTTTACCCTTGGTTGAAGCACACATATGGTTCACAAGGAATAGCATCAATGTGATGGGTTTTGCAAAAATTAAATCTTCTTCAAATTAATTTCATATCTACTATGTTGAAAGATCATTTTGTAAATATAGTTGTTCTATGGAAAAAGCTTTGTGAATATGGACATTCTAAGGGGACATTTAAAATAATAATAATAAACATGACTTTTATCTTTGGTAAGAGGGGGCATAGATTTAACAAGGGTTGGGGAAGATGTGATGGGCTCCCCAAAAATAAAAGAAAGATTAATAAAATATCTAAAATGTTAAAAGAAATTTTTGTAAATATGGTCATTCTATGAAAAAAAAACTTAAAAATTATAATAAACATGACTTTCACCCTTTTTAGGAGGAGGCACAATAGTTTGGCTAAATATGATGGCTTTCTAAAAATAATTCTTTCTTAAAATTGATTCCATGTCTATTATATTAAAATAAAGTTGGATTTTTTTTTAAATACTACTTTTACCCTAAACATGACTTTTACCCTTCATTCAAGTAGGCATAGTTTCACAAGGGTTAGAACGAATGTGATGGGCTTTGCAAAAATAAAATTGCCTTAAAATTAGTTCCATATCTACTTTGTTAAAATAAAGTTTTGTAAATATGATTATTGTATGGAAAAAAAATTTTAAAAAAAATAATAAACATGACTTTTACCATTTGGAGGAGAAGACTCATTGGGATAGACGTATGTGGCTCCTCAAAAGGTAAAATTGACTTAAAATTAATTCTATATCTACAATGTCAAAACATAGTTTTGTAAATATGGTTATTCTATGAGAATTTTAAAAAATATATATATAATAAACATGACTTTTATCCTTGGTTGAAGCAAACATAGGTTTCAAAAGGAATAGCATCCATGCCATGGGTTTTGCAAAGCTAAAATTTCCTTAAAATTAATTTCTTATCTACTATGTTGAAAGATTGTTTTGTAAATATGATTGTTCTATGGCAAAAACTTTGTAAATATGGACATTCTAAGGGAAAATTTTAAAAATAATAACAATAAACATGAATCTTATCTTATGTAAGAGGAGGCATAAATTTCACATGTGTTGGGGTAGACATGATGGGCTCTCCAAAAATAAAAGAAAGTTTTGTAAAAATCTACTATGTTAAAAGAAAGTTTTGTAAAAATCCACTACATGATAAAAGAAAGTTTTGTAAATATGAATATTATATGGAAAAAAAAATTAAAAATATAATAAACATAACATTTACCCTAAACACGACTTTTACCTGTAGGCATAGTTTCACAAGGGTTACAACTAATGTGATGTTCTTTGCAAAAATAAAATTGCCTTAAAATTAATTCTATATTGATGTGATGGGTTTTGCAAAAATTAAATCTCCTTAAAATTAATTTCATATCTACTATGTTGAAAGATCATTTTGTAAATATGGTTGTTCTATGGAAAACGCTTTGTGAATATGGACATCCTAACGGGAAATTTAAAATAATAATAATAAACATGACTTTTATCTTTGGTAAGAGGAAGCATAGATTTAACAAGGGTTGGGGAAGATGTGATGGGCTCTCCAAAAATAAAAGAAAGTTTAATAAAATGTCTAAAATGTTAAAAGAAAGTTTTGTAAATATGGTTATTCTATGGAAAAAAACTTAAAAATTATAATAAACGTGACTTTCACCCTTTTTAGGAGGAGGCACAATAGTTTGGCTAAATGTGATGGCTTTGTAAAAATATTTTTTCCTTTTCACAAGGGTTAGAACCAATGTGATGGGTTTTGCAAAAATAAAATTGCCTTAAAATTAATTTCATATCTACTTTGTTAAAATAAATTTTTGTAAATATGATTATTGTATGGAAAAAAATTTTAAAAAATAATAAACATGACTTTTACCATTTGCTGAAGAAGACACTTTGGGAGTGATGTATCTGACGGCTCCTGAAAAGGTACAATTGACTTAAAATTAATTCTATATCTACAATGTCAAAACATAGTTTTGTAAATATCGTTATTCTATGAGAATTATATATATATATAAACATGACTTTTATTCTTGGTTGAAGAAAACATAGGTTTCACAAGGAATAGCGTCCATGTGATGGGTTTTCGCAAAGCTAAAATTTCCTTAAAATTAATTTCTTATCTACTATGTTGAAAGATTGCTTTGTAAATATGATTGTTCTATGGCAAAAACTTTGTAAATATGGACATTCTAAGGGAAAATTTAAAAAATAATAATAATAAACATGAATCTTATCTTAGGTAAGAGGAGGCATAAATTTCACATGTGTTGGGGTAGACGTGATGGGCTCTCCAAGAATAAAAGAAAGTTTTGTAAAAATCTACTATGTTAAAAGAAAGTTTTGTAAAAATCCACTACATGATAAAAGAAAGTTTTGTAAATATGAGTATTTGGAGAAAAAAATTAAATATATAATAAATATAACATTTACCCTAAACATGACTTTTACCTGTAGGCATAGTTTCACAAGGGTTAGAACTAATGTGATGTGCTTTGCAAAAATAAAATTGCCTTAAAATTAATTCCATATCTACTATGTTAAAAAAAAGTACAGTAAATATCATTATTCTATAGAGAAATTTAGAAAAAATAATAAAGATTGATGGGCCTTGTAAAAGTAAAATTTGACTTAAAATTAATTTCATATATAAAAAATACTGAATTGTAATTGGTTGAAATAACTTGTTTTAATAAGTAGTTAAGAAAAACTCATTGCAATAGTATATAGCAGAAAATAGCTAATAATAAACATAACTTTTATCTTTGGTAAGAGGAGGCGTAGATTTCACAAGGGTTGGGGTAGACGTGCCAGGCTCTCCAAAAAAAAATTGGATTGATCCACAACAATCTGAATTTTTCTTTTATTAATTAGTTTTTAAAAATTAAAATAATATTTTTTAAATTAATGTATTCTTTTGCAACGCTTTGACCTAGTGTCATAACCCAAAAAAATTCAATAATTGATTTCTTGGTTATTTTAATTAACTTGATGTCAAAATAACATTTTAGTTTACATAACAATTGTTTTTTAGAAGAAGAATCCAAGACGCAAGCATCAAATTTTAATTGTAGGAAAAGAAGGAATTGGTGGATTATATGTTCAACTTGGAGGTGGGCATTAAATTAAATAGTTAAAGTTTAATAAGACTCCCCTTGCATGCTATTTTAAAGGCATGAAAGACTTTCAGATGCAGTCAAGGATGGAGGGAACTCATCCTTGCAGCATGAGTCACACAACAGAAACAACAAGAAACAACAAGGAGATATGAGAGATCATCCTTCTTTATTATTATCAAAAAAATCATATATAATAGATCTGCAACATGTAGTCATACCTGTCAGGCATATAGGTTTTATTACAATAAAAAAAACTCTTACAAAATCCTTAGCTATAGCTATAGCCAGATAATCTTATGAAAGCTACCCCTTTAGGAACAATTCCATAAGCTTATAAAGCCTATACTTGTCTAATATGCATCAAATGCTCCTCTTTTCTCTTACTAAAAATCAAAATATCATCCAAATACGCAATGACAGACTTACCTAATAATTTCTTCAAAACTTCAGTCATTAACCTCATGAAAGTACTAGATGCATTAGACAATCCAAAAGCCATTACCAACCATACATACAATCCTTCATTTGTCTTGAATGCGATCTTCCACTTATCACCTTCTCTAATTCTAATTAGATGATATCTACTCTTCAAATCTATCTTGGTGAAATATTTGGCTCCACTCAAACAATCCATCAAATCATCCATCCTTGGAAAAGGAAATCAATACTTGACTGTGATCTGGTTGATGGATCTAGAATCAGTATACATCCTCCATTTCCCATCTTTCTTAGGTGCTAACACTACAGGCACTGCACACAGACTCATGCTTTCTCTGACCAATCCCCACTGCAACAAATCTTGCACTTTCCTATTGAGTTCTTCATTCTTTGTTGGTGTCATCCTATATGTTTCTTTGTTAGGAAAACTAGCCCACAGTATCAAATCCATGAAATGGATAATACTCCTCATAGGTGTTAATCCGTCAAGGACATTATCTGATATGATGTATGCATACTCACTCAACAATCCAGTGATTCATATTGGGTGATTTTCTCTTGATACAATCTCCTTAGACTTCTTGGATACTAAAGAAAAACACACATTATCATGCCTCATGTCATCCAAGAACTTTCTGCCATCCACAAAACAAATCCTTGCACTAGTACACACTTCACTCTTAAGGGGTTCCTCTACAGGTAACACATTTTGCTTCATTCCATTAGCAATAATGGTATATACATTCTTCCTACCATCATGTATAGCTTGCCTATCAAACTACCATGAACTAACCAACAAGATATGACACACATCCATAGGCATAATATCACACAAAACCTCATCATAATGCTTCTCAATCTTGAATTTAACTAGGCATTGTTCACTTACCAGTACCTTGTGTTCCTCTTGTATCCATGCAATCATATAGGGTTCAGGATGCTTCAACCTCTACAACTTTAGTTTGTCAAGAAACTCCTCTAAGGGAAGATTATTAGATCTTCCACAGTCTATGACAACATTGCACACCATGCCTTGTACCTTGCATCTGATTTGTAAAAAATTCTTCCTCTATAAAGGTTCCATATATTTCTCTCTGTGATATAGGGTTCTCCGAATTATCAAGGTTTCTCCATCCTCTGCTTGATTTTTGTTGACTGATCTAGTGGACTCCTCATTTGCAAATCTCATTTGCCTACTACCTTCTTCCTTCTTCTTAGAGTTGCCTTATTTTCATTCAAAGTCTTTGTGTCCCGCTTCACTACATTTGAAACAAGTGCCACTAAAATTCCTTCTATCACCACTACTTTTTCCTTAATTGTGATAGGAACTCCTATCATTCCTCCTATAATGATCATTATCCTTATTTTTTTATTCACTTCTTCCCTAATCTATAGAAGATCTTCCTCCTTCAGTATTATTACTGGATCAACCCCTCTGAAACTTTCCTCCTCTACCTCTTTTCCTTTTATCAAGCCTTAAGTTCAAATTTCCTTCAACCTTCAAATCCCACCTGTAAGCTTCTTCCACACTCCTAATCTATATCAGACTGATTTCATCATGTATTGACACCCTTAAACCATTGAGGTAGTGAGAAACATGTTCAACTTCATCATCTATATGACCAAATCTAATATTCAGCTTGTAAAACTCCTCAGTATAACTTTTAACACTTAAGTCCCTCTACTTCAAGTTCTGCAACTTCCGAAATAGACTTACTTGGTAATCCTTAGTCAAAAACTAAGCCTTTAACTTATTCACCATCCTATCCCAAGATTTAATCTTGTATTTACCCCTTCTCTACCGATCTATTTGTAAATGTTCCCACCATAATGATGCATGTCCTTTTAACTTTGTACAATCATATTTTACCTTCTTCTCCTCACTAGTTCCTTCAAGTTCAAAGGACTTGTCTATCTTTGTGATCTAATCTATCAATTCATCTAAATCTAGGTTACCATGATAGTTAGGTGGATTTAAATGGGGTCTTTTATTCACATTGGTCAAGGCTCTGATGAACCTATCTTCTTCCTGATTCAACTCTGATTGTTCCTCATTCTTCACTCCTTCCCTTGCATGATTCTATTCATCTCCTTCTTCAACATTTGCATCTTCAATGTGTTTTCCTCTCCTCTGACCTATTTCCGCCAACTCCAATCTAGCAGAAATTTGTCTCAAAATCCAAGACAAATAGATCTTCATTCCTTGCTCCACCTCTAGCATTTCTTCTGGACATCTTCACAATCTTCACAAGTTTTAGGTTAAATCCTCTCTTCCGTCACCCCACAAGAAAAGATTAGGTCATAAACCTTGCTCTGATACCACTTGATGTAGTTAAGGATGGAGGGAACTCAAAGAGATCTATCCAATCCTTGCAGCATGAGTCACACAATGGAAACAACAAGCAACAACAGGGAGATATGAGAGCTCAACCTTCTTTATTGTTATCAGAAAAATTATATATAATGGATATGCAAAATGCAGTCATACATGCCAGGCATACAAGCCTGATTTTACAATCATAAACCCTTATAAAATCCTTAGCTACAGCTACAGCCAAATAATCTTATGAAAGGTGCCCCTTTAAGAACAATTCCATAAGCTTATAAAGCCTTTGCAAACATTAGGTTGGCTAGGATCTACTTCCAATGAATGAAATAAGAATCATGATCCCTTAAGTAGGTCGGCCACAAATGTAACATCATCAACCTTTGCGAGATCAAAAAACACGAAGACTAGCCGGAAACATGAATAAAAAGGCACTCACCAATAATCTGCAAGATCTCATGAGTGAAATAACCAAATGATGTGTGAACCTAGGAGAATGTCCAGCATGAATCCATGAACACACTGTAAGGATCGTACACCCTAAACATATACACAGAATGATCACAGAAAGAAACACAAAGACTGATCAAATAGGAAAACAAGAAAAAAAAATTGGTTGATGCAAGATTGCCAAGATCCCAAGATGCTCCTACATCAGGGGGGAATTAAAAGCACAAATAGATGGATGAATTGGGAGAGAAAGGAGCTGAATTAATGTGCTTTATGTAAATAAATTCATAGCTCCATGGTTGGTGGATTCTAGAAACTTATGAGAACTTAACTTAGGAGATTAACATTGAAGTGAGGCCTCTTATTCTTATTTGTTTTAAGTAAATGGTGGAGC
The DNA here is from genome assembly GCA_018584345.1 of Thuja plicata. Classification (NCBI taxonomy): domain Eukaryota; kingdom Viridiplantae; phylum Streptophyta; class Pinopsida; order Cupressales; family Cupressaceae; genus Thuja; species Thuja plicata. The sequence continues at coordinate 605,481 of MU226169.1, forward strand.
TTCTATTTGTGATTGGTTTATTTGTCTTCTTTTCTGTTACCGCAATCAATAATTTAGGGCTTACTTCACATCATTTTCATCTTTGACATTAGAATATGCTACTAGAAATGGCACTAAATCCTTTTTATGCCTTTTACCTCTCTAGTTTTGTTTGTAGCGGCATATCAGTTCAATTTATTAAATGAGGGCATTGTGTTCCATTTGAAAAAAAATCCCTTTAGGTGGTGATGCCAAGATTTGGGCTGGAAAAATTTATTTATTTTTACTTTTATCTTTGAATCGAACACCCTAGAAATATTTCCCTTACTCTTAAACAATACCAAAAAAATACTCTTGCCTTGAGCCTTTAATGTGATTTATTTGGCAACTAGCATTAAAAGTCTCTACACTCAATTTGAGGCGTCCAACTTATTGTACGCAGTTCTGAAATATTTATTTTTGTCCTTTATATGGTCTTCCTGAATTTAGTGGTTAAACCTAAGTTTTTGATGCTGATAAAACCACAGCAGTGACACTTCCTCTAAGCCGCTAATTGTTCTGAACAAATATCCAAATTTTATATTTAATTAGGTGTCTTTTTCTATCGCATCTTTTGGAATATTTTTCGCTGATAAGCAACACATTACAAAAAAAATATTGATCTTCTAATTCGCTCTTTGTGCAGTCATTTAAAAATAGAAATTTAAAGCTATGACAGTCAGTAAACTCCATGATTTTTTTATTATTTATTTATTCTGAATGAATCATAACTCAAATGTAGAACTTTCCTTAAACAATATGCCATGCACGCTTAGTTACATTCTTCTGAGGTTCTCTTGCTGAAGAATTTGCTCGTAGATGCTTAGATTGCTATGAGTCGAATCCTTTCAATTGTGATAGCTAAATGTGGGCCTCTGATTTAGCTTTACACTTTGACATGGTCATTGTTCTTCAGTTGCATACAGGAATGAATATCGATTCATTCACCCTGCATGTCTGGAAGAGTCGACCTATTGCCTTCTAGAAGGCAGGAGTATGAGTTTTCTCTCAGGTCATTGCAAACTCAGTGACTACACTGAAGACCTAAACGAAGGATTTAGAGCTATATGATTGATTAAACTAAATGCAAAATGCAAATGCAGATTGTTGTTCATCCAAAGCTAATTAAGATTCATTTTAGAAACACTAAATGAAATGTGAGATATTCATTTTAACAACACCAAATCAAAAGTGTGCTCTAAGTTTATGTTTTCATGCTTGAATAAAATTAAACAACAATGCTACATAAATGAAAGCTAAAACATGAAAGAAAACTAAAATGAAAAATGAGTATAATAACTTTAATAAAAATTAGGATCCTTTGTGAGGGAAAAGAGTTTCTCTTTAATAGAAATCTCTCTCGAATCGACAGTCGAGATTGAACTTCAAAGAGTGGCTCAGATTTGATTGCAGAAGCACAATCCATGTGCAAGTGATTCGATTGGTTGAGAGAGTCAGTTGACTGAACTGATTGGTCAGTTATTTTAGAAACTTCCAAAATCAGTTCACAGTTAACTGAAATGTTTCTAAAATCATAAACAGTAGAGAATCAGTTAATTGAGTGGAACTGGATTGTTTCCATTTTGATAAATCAGTTAACTGGATTTGATGATGTCATATGCATTTTTAATAATTAAATTGATTTTGAATGCACATTTATGATTTTATAATTAATTTAATTCCTTTTTTATTTAATTGACAATTTTGAAATTTTTATTTAATTAATATATCAGAATATTAATTAAATAATTAACCTAATGTTTATTTGCCAATGTATTATGATTTTAGGAATTGATTAATTAATCAAGTAAGATTATCGATTAGGACCTAGGGTTTTGGTCAGATCATTTTGATTTGATGAATTGCCTGTTTGATTTAGGACTTAGAATAATCAAGATTAGGGTTTCTTGATTAAATGCTAAGATTGGGGGTCTAGGGTTTAGGTGACCATTTTTAGGTGATTACATCAATAGACAGTCACCTTGTATGAGTGTACACGACTGTTTCTTCAAAATTCAGCTATAGTTTCTCACTAAGCCGTGATGCCCAACTTAATTTCTGTCTCCATGGTCCGCATAGAAAAGGAAGACCTCGGAGAGAGGCTTTTCTTTTAAAAAAATTGTCTTATTATTTCGATTGTGTATTTTTAACTTATTCTGTTGTGCAAATCTTATATTATGAATGGGAAATGTAACTCAAACTTTGACTAGTAATGCTCAGAAGATTGTTTTCCAAAGAATACCTTAAATAGTTTTTAACTAGTCATCTGGAAGACAACATTCTAAATATAATTTTTCATACTCTCCTTACATTAACATCTATTTATTCATAACTGAAACTACAACTCAAAAAAGGCATAATAACTTGATAATGAGACAAGAACAGTAAACTGGTACGAGTGGCTATGATTAGAATCATTGATTGTTGTTTGTACGAAGTGGAATTACCTTAGTATTGTTATTATTAATTCTGTTGACGATATTTATATTATCAATGAAGGTGAACGTTATAGATGAAATCATTTAAGGTGAATAGAAATGATGTGAGTATCCGTGAGTATTCTTGTGAAAATTGAATGTACATTAGACCATGGTTTAGATGTTGATATGTTGTTGCCTTCACATTCTTGTGGCGATGAATTAATGTTTCCAAATTTAATATGTAATGCATATTCAGTAGAAAAGACAAAAAAAAAATCTAAATGATCCTCCAAACTAGAAATATCTATTGGAAGCAACTTCATCATTTACTGTTTCCACTTGTCTCTCAAACTTTAACTGTTTTGGTCTTTATGATAAAATTCCTCAATGAGAATACTCATAAGTTGTTGTGAAGTTCTACTTCTCATTGCATTTACTTTTGAACATGTTCTACTATCATATTTGATAGATGTTATGCTCTAGGAGCATACTCGATAATTATAGATGGATATGGTTGAGAGTTTCACTAATCTAATAAATTTATTGTGTATGCATCATTTAAGGTGGATTAATGTATGTATATTGCATCTAGGGATTCTATATGTTTTGTAAAGGAGAAAAAAACATTATGAATTATTAAATAGATAATGTGTATCTATGATGGGGTTTACATGAATGTTGTTATTTATCTCCTTGTTTTGGATAAATCATGTTAAGTTTTAAAAGTGTTTGAGATGGAACTAAGATACTACACAATTCCATTACTTCAGTCAGGTTTACTTTGCTAGACTACTTCTAGGTGGGTTGGGTATCTTTCTTGTCAAGAAAGATTCTGGGGAAGCATAACTGTTTCATGGTAGGGTGAAAATTCACTCCTAAAATATTATCACCCATGATGTTATGTGTGAAATAGGTGTCTAGAGCTCTTCTCAGGAAGGTCAACATGTTTAGCATATTAGGAGTTCTTTGTAACCGACTAGTTATCTATCTAATGACATTTACAAACTTATGTTAGTCTCTTTTGGTATGTTGTTGTTTCGACAAGCTAGTCAAAAATGTTAATTTTTTTTATGTAATATATCATGTGATGTATAAGGGGTGTATCGACAGATGCTTGACACTCTTCCTAATTACGGACTCATGTGTCGCTTAAATTGTTTGATAGTTTTGGTTGAACCTTGTATTCTTTCTTTTTAATTCAATAGAAATTATTTTTGTGTTGTCGACATGTGGTTTTGACATTTGACTTAGTTGACCGACTCTCTTGTATTGCAAATATTGATGATATGGCACAACTTTTCATAACTGTGATATTACAGCTACCCTTGCATCTGCGACCTAGTTTGGTGTTCCTTGCTAAGACTTGATCCTCTTCTTCATTGTTTTATTTTTTCTTATTGTTTTTTTCTGTGTCTAATGTTTTTCTATCAATCTTTTGCGAGATATTTGATTTTAATTTGAATTACTTTTTTACCTTACATACCTTATATACTTTTTTCTCTCTTGGCCTTTATTTTTGACTGTATTCATTGCACCAAAAAATAGTACCTCCTGAGAAAATTAGCTCACACAAGAATTTAATGAAAGAGATGAGGAGGATTTATGTGGGTTAGGGCACTAGGTGATATAGATGCAGGACTTGTCCAAGGAGGAAATGATGGCAAAGGAGAAATGGGTAAGGAGCCTTCTTTTCATCCAAATATTCCTTCCATTTCTTCCAATTAGGATATGGTAAAATCCATCAAAACTGAACAGTTAAGATTAAAAACTTGTCCAATTTTTTTCTGTTTGGATTCCAATATTATTCCATATAGGAATTCCTTTTATGATTGGATTATTGTAGAGGAAAAAAGGGAGTTTAAGTTAATTTTTGTTGAATGTTGCAAAAAGGTTTATATGTGGTTATCATTAAATCACACTTGATGCAACAAAGAGTGTTAAAGAAGGAATCCTAGAATGTGGGGCTAACCCTATTCAGGGTTTTTCCTTGGTCCCCGAAAGGAAAACTTCAGGAGTTGGTTTCGATATCTTCTCCTGATTGGCTTGAAATAAAAAATTGTAGACAAAATATTAGAAGTTTCTTCCTCAAATTTTGAAAACTATTGGAGATTTTATGCAAAGCAAAGAGTCTAGGGTTACCCTATCTGAATTGAATACTATGGGTTTAGTTGCACTTAATCTAAATTTAGACATCCCAAACAAAATTACTTTAAAAATGGAAGAGGAGAATCTAATTTGGGATATCAAACTAATTTTGGGCAACCTAAATACCCATTTTATTGTAAAAAGATGGGCAACATCTTATAAGAAATTGCATTACCTTCAAACCCAAGAAATTTGGGACTTTTAACACTATAAAATATTATAAAAAGAATCCAATGTTGAGCATAATAACCAGAGTCAAACTAGTGAGAAATCAAAAGACAATGACATGGCTATCAATAGCTAAAAAACCAATCAGTTAAATCCCATTGATATTGAAATGTATATTAAAATGCTAGGTCCTCTTGTGGAGGAAAATAATGAAATTGGAGACTTAAACTTTAATAAGCCAAAAATTATCTTGTAGTTCCACTATTTGAAGAAGAACGTGTTGTTATCCCTTTCATAGATATAGATGCTCCTATATCCCACCCTTACCCCCAATCTAACAAAGGCACTAAATCCATTGTACAAAAGCTCAACAATTAGCTTTAGACTCTATTTAAGGTAAAGCTATAAAAATTCAAAAAAATCATGAGTTCTACTATTCCTTTGAGCTTTGATGACTTGCAAGCCATATATTGTGACCTCAATAATAGGGAGGGGGAGTGTGGGAAAGAGATTTTTTAGCTAGCCCTAGTCCTAATGTGTGCGAAGATGGTTTGAAGACTCCCTCCCAAGTCTAAGAAGTTCTATTATTGCCAAATATGACAAGGAAAAAAAAACTCAAAGATCGAAAATATAATTAATTTTGAATTACTTCAAAATATCCTCTCCCTTGAAGGTAAACTATAGGATAAGGGCCTAGATAAGTGTTTGGAAGCCAAAGATGATAAAAACTAAGTATTTTATAAGAAATATTCAAAACTATAAATATCAGGGGCAAAAAAAGTAGAGCCAAGATGAACTATCTCAGAGAAGGAGATAGAAGCTCCAAATGCTTCATTAACATAATTAAATAAAAACAAGATAGAGAACTTATTGACATAATTGTCTAGAATAATCAGACATCCAATGATTAGGACTTCTATAAAGTTTCTTTTGATGACTTCTTCTAGAATATATTATCTTCATAATAGGACTCCCAAATTCATAAGGTCGTGGATTTCTACTTCAATTTTATTCCTAATAAAGTCTCAAAGGAAGATACTCTCTTTGTGGAAAAAGGTATTACGATGCAGGAAATTAGAAATAAAATTCATTCTAGGAAAATGGGAAATATCTAGGATTGGATGAGCTCCATGTTGAGTTTTACAAGAATGATATTGATTGGATTAGTAATGAACTCCTAGATATATATCTTGATGCATTTTATCCCAACTCATTGAGAAAGGATATTTATAGTGGTGTTATTAAACTTATTCCTAAAGATGGGGATATAACCTAAATAAGGAATTGGTACCCAATTAAACCTCTAAACCGATCTTATAAGATTTTGGCTAAGACACTGGCTAGACGGTTGATTGAATTTTTAGGGAGAATAATCTTGGTCACTTAGAATGGCTTGATTAAAGGTAGATTCATTCTTGAGAACCTTATTTCTAGCTAGGAAGGGATGCGTTGGGCTAAATAGGAAGGGCAGAATGTGGTTATGATTATCTTGGATTTTGAGAAGGCCTAAGAAAAGATTGAATGGCCCTTTGTGATTGGTATGATAAAATCCTTTAGATTTCCCCTTAAGTTATCTAAATGGATTAATGTATTTTTTAAAGGTTCCTCCATAGTCACTAATGTTAATGGTGAACATTTTTATCTAGTGACCCTGCAAAGATCTATTAGACAGAGTTGCCCTATTACCCCTGTCCTCATTTTCATTACTGTATATGCCCTAAATTAGGTTCTAAGAACTTATTCTATATCTCCTCCTCACAAAGGTATAGCCTTTTTGAAAACTAAATTTCTTCTCAATGCCTGATTTGCTAGTGATACTACCCTATTCATTAAACTCTCTTAACATAATTTTGACAATGTTGTCAATAGGTTGTAGGTATGTTTTCTTGCTTTAGGTTCCAAAGTGGCTACCTACAAATATACAATTATTGGATGGAATTATGATCCTCAAAATTGGTTTTATTATAAGGGTTGGGGGTGGTCAAACCCATACAAATTTGTGAGATATCTTAGTATTCCATTTGTTGTTGCTCCTCCATCAAACGATATGTGGGAATGGCTTTTCAAAAAAGTATAAAAAAATTATGAATAATGGAAGAATCATTTTCTTTCACTAGATGGGAGAACCCAAGTATTTTAGAAGGCTATTTCCTCACATGTTATTTATCATTCTTCTATTTCACTTTTTGCTAATGTGTATTTTGACAAGTTGGAGAAATTTAATGTACCCAAATATTTACATGTGACTTTATTAAGTTGATTAATTAAACAATTCTAAAATTTTAATAATATCTTAAAAGATTATTTAATTGATTAATTTAATTAAAAAATAAAGCGGAATAAAATAAACGGTGTCGGTCTAATGCAATTTTCTAGACACTTCTTGGAGCCCTTTATATAGGGTGGTTTGGCATTTTATTTATTATCAATCAATTATCTATATATTATTGTATTTGTAATTTGAGTTAAAATTGGGTTTTTACTGTGATATTTTAGGGGTGCAAGATCCTCCCTAGATGGGAGAGCCCAAGTAATTTAGAAGGTTATTTCCTCACATGTTATTTATCATTCCTCTATTTCACTTTTTGCTAATTTATATTTTCACAAGTTGGAGAAATGTAATGTATCCAAATATTTAGATGTGACTTTATTAAGTTAATTAATTAAATGGTCCTAAAATTTTAATAATATCTTAACAGATTATTTAACTGATTAGTTTAATTATAAAATAAAGGGGAATAAAATAATAAATAGTGTCAGCCTGGTGCAATTTTCTAGACACTTCTTGGTGCCCTTTATATAGGGTGGTTGGTGTTACTCCTAAAGATAATTTGTTGTCATTAGTTTTCTGCAAAGTCATATAGGGAAGTCATATAATGAAGGAGACACAGTTGGTAAAAGAAACCAAGATAACCACCGAGCACCGAGAAATTATCAAGTACCGAGCTGTTATCAAGCACCGAGCGAGCTACATATACTGAGTCATGCAAAGACAGTTACTGAGCACTCATAGACACCAAGAAGAGAGTACAGAGTTACCAAGTAAGCACTAACATGTTACCAAGTATTCTAGAGCTGAAATTTCATTTGAATTTAGATACATTGGATTTGGACACCAAACAGGAAGCATTGCACAGAATTCAAGGTAAGAGTTAGTTGAGTCATTGGGACTCCAAACACATGATTGAACATGATCACAAGATAGGTCCACCAATGAATTTTTATAAGGCATACAACATTGTAGATTCAACCTAAGTTTAACCACTTAATATCTACCATTGATTCATGTTTCCCTAGATCTGGTTTACCGCCTAAGTCACAGTTAACCGCCTGGAAATTGTATAAGAGATCAATGTGAAAGAATGAGCAAGTTGATGATGATGATGTTGATTTTTTTGTTACTGAAGTTGAAGAGCTAAAGTTTATGAGTTTGGTGCAAAGAGAAATAATGGAGACATAAGCAGAAGGAAGCAGAGCTTATGATACTAAGCTTCCAAGTGCAGAATAAGGTAACATAGTTATTGAGCATAATGAGTTTGGACAACATTTGAATGATGCATTCTTATCAGATAATTTTGTACTGAATTTTTTTGTAATCAGAGAAGTACAAATCCCATTTGTGGGTAGGCCCTAACAGTTTTTTATATTTTTTAAATCCTTTAACTAGGTACACCTCTTAGATTAGAGATTGTAAAATCCTTTAGCAAGGTAGACTAAATAAGTCTTTTGTACTCTTAACCAAGTATAATACTCCTAACATGGTAAGCTATCAGAAGTAGCTAAATTATAGCTCTAACGGAGCAACCTTTATACTGTAGTAGTGAAGGATTATGGATTTCATCCCCACCAAAGTTTTTTCCTCTAACAAAGGATTTTTGTGTGACCAAATCTTTATGTTATGTGTTGCATATTTTATGATTTGAGTCATTTACTTTATGTTCATATTATGCAATGTATTTAACTCATTAATCGATCAATTTCAATGCTTGAATGCTTAAAACGGTACTGATTCACCCCTCTCCTCTCAGTGCTTAACTTTCCTAAGTTATTCCAACAACTGGTATCAGAGCTAGTCTCTTTAGAAAAGGATTTAACCACTTGAGAGTAAAGATCGTGGCTATGGAAAGTTACAAGCAATCTAATAAGATTGAGATTCTTGAGTTTAAATTAGAAAATGAACAAGAAGTGATTGAAGATATGAAAACAAAGTTAGAAAAGCCTTTGAAAGTGAGAAAGCAGTTGTGTAGTGAACTAAAATCCACACAAGAACATGTTGATACTCTTGAGACAGCATCTAAAGGTAGTCTGAATGATGAAGTTGAATCAATCATTGCATAACTTGTGGAAAAGAATAAGACACTCACCGAGCAACTAAACTCAGCAAAGAAAGATCAAGAAGCACAAGGAATAAGAATGAATGAGATACTTGACTCTAAGGGAGCAGTTGAAGATGCATTGAAATTAGCTGAAGAAGATACAAGAAAATCTTAGACTAATATAGCTGAGAAAGAATTTGAGAATCAATCACTGAAGTGTGAAGTTGACAGATTGGCCAGTAAAATGAAATCTGAAAAAGAAGTCAATGAGATACTAAAGAGAAATGAAGAAACATTGAGATCATTGGATGCATAGCTTAAAGGTTAGAGACAACTGAAAGACAAAATTGGACTTTGATTCAATAATGAGAGCACTACTAAGAAAGGAAAGTAATCATGTTGACAATCAAGACACTTCTGCCCCACTGAAGTCAAAAAAACCTGTTGAAGGGACTTTGTGACCGGGTCTGCCAATAGATAGAAGTTGTCACCAGGTACCAGGGTACCGACCACCTTCACCTGTAAATTTTGTCCGAGGAATAAATTCTTCATGCCTTCAAGCAAGTGAGAGTTGGGTCTCGACGGTGCAGGAGCTAAGTTGGGAGTGTGACTATTTTGTTCGGGGGGATAGCTGGTTTTCTTGGCTCATCTTCTCTGAGGATTTTGGTAGGTTGGGGTTTCCTGGAAGCATTTGGGTTATTAAAGAAACTTCAAAAGATATGCCAGGGTTAGAAGTATTCCATTCTATCTATAGTTGTGTAAATACATTTAAAACATCAACCAAGCTCTAACATACTACACTAAATACTAAATACACACAAAACCATCAATTCATATATATCCAATAGCAAGGGGAAAATAAAGTCGTTAATCTACTTAAAACATTAGAGAAAGGGACATTAGAAACATACAGCACAAAAGAACGTTAACCCAGAGATCAGAACGCTAACAACATCATTGCCAGAACTCTTCTTTCTTCATTAATAGGTTTTCCAGCAAGCATTGGTGCATACAATAATGGCTCCAAGGGGGAATCTATCTACTGAGAACTTCTAAGAACTAAGGAGCATTGAGCTCTGCTACTTTAAGAAAATAGAAATGTTGAAAGTGCTATAGCTATGGACTGCAAAATAATAAATTATGTTGACCCTCGAAATGAGGTCAGACTTATTATTTATACACCTGTTTTCCCTAAAACTAACCTAACTTAACTTTACACTCAATAATAAAATATGATTTATGGTGGCTGGTACCCCGGTACCCGGTGACAACTTACATCTGTTGGCAGACCCGGTCACAAAGTCTCGTCAACAGAAACTGGCGCTAGAAGGAGGGCCTGAGCTCGTCCCCTTCTGAGGATTTAGATTTCACACTTCATGAGGGTTACCTAAGCCATAGTTTTAGGAAGTAGACATTTAGTAGGATTGGATCATTTTCACCTCCTTGATTCGAAAGAGTTCTCAGATCAGCCCCCAATCCTAGAAGGTTTGTTTAACTCAAGCCTCCTGCTCGAAAGAAATAGACCCTGAAAACTAAGCCAGCCAACCTTGTCTGGGGATCTACTACATCTCAGAATACCCAAGTTTCCCAAAAAATCCCAGGGACTAATGCTCAGTCTAGTCATAATCCAACACCCCTAATGGATGCATACTTTGGTAACACCAGGTCCCCAATGGGACAATTTTAGGGTGCAACCAATGATCTTCCTGTGCACAACTGGAAAATATTTGCCCTCAATATGAGCACTTAGGCTCACAAACCATAGAAGAGCATCTACAGGCATACAAAGATGCCATGAACCAACACTGGAACTAACATGAGAACATTGTGACCCATATGTTCCTCTATCCTTGGGATAGAACGAGTTGAACTGGTACCTTAACCTGCCCGCCAATTACATTAATAGTTGGTAGGACATGGAGGATGCCTTTATAGCGGCCTTTCGCATACACAAGGACCCAGCATGGTCCCACAGCTAGTTCATCTCCATCGGGAAGGAATTGAACAAACCCCTTATAGCATTCAACCATCGGTTCCAATGCACCTTGAAGCGGTTCACAAGTCCCTTCATCCCATCTACAGATGTGACCATCCAGAAATACCTTAATGCAATGGACCCCTTCATTGCCACTCTCCTATAGAGAACTATCACCCCCACTGACCGGGATACTCTTGTGAAGGTTTACAACCTAGCCTTGGAGTTGTCTCACGGTTTGAACAAACCTCCAGGCGGGATTGGGCAGAGCATGCCTTTCAACATGATACCCGACAGAACTTCTTATGCTGGAGGATACAACCCCAATTAGGAAATGGGTGCTCCTATGATGGTCATGAATCCCCCAACATAGTCAATAGACCAGCATGCCCGGTACGAATACCCATCGCAAGCCCAGACAATATCGGGTCTGAAATTCATTCCCTAGAACCAGCCACAGAAAACACAACAACATTTGACACAACCTTTCAGAGTGCCTTTCTTCCAGTCACCAGTGGCTGGAGGTCTACCCCCCTTGACTCTGGTAGTCGCTTCCACCTTCCCCAGGAACCAACCACAGCAACTGTCACACTGTGACACGAACACCCAGTTGTCCGCTGAGGTAGAATCCCTTCAGTGATTGTTGTCCTCACTGATTGTGGACATGGGACAGCTGAAGGTAGGGTCTTTTTCACCCCACAACACCAATTCCTAGAGAGGGAACATCTTCTCCGGCCAATGAAATAGCAATGTCAGAGCAAAAAATTATAACAACGAGCCTCATCAAAACCAACAGCAATGGAATAACAATGCTAACACTAGAGGTCCTCCTCCGAACTAGAATGCCACTCAGGGCAATGCTGGACCTACCCATTTTGTGCTATTTTTGGAACTCCAGCGCCTAACTAACTGGTGTAGATTGCACGACACCGGCTCTCATTCCAAGGGTTAGTAGAATTAATGATTTTGCAGTCCATAGCTATAGCACTTTTAGCATTTCCATTTTCTTATAGTTGCAGAGCTCAATTCTCCTTAGTTCTTAGAGGTTCTCAGTAGATAGATGCTCCCTTAGAGCCATTATTGTATGCACCAGTGCTCGCTGGAAAACTTGTTAATGAAGAAAGAAGAGTTATGGAAATGACCTTGTTAGCATTCTGATCTCTGGGTTAACATTCTTTTGTGCTACATATTTCTAATGTCCCTTGCTCTAATTTTTTAAGTAGATTAATGACCTTCTTTTCCCCTCGATATTGGATATATATGAATTGATGGTTCTGTGTGTATTCAGTATTTAGTGTAGTATGTTAGAGATTGGTTGATGTTTTAAACGTATTTGCGCAACTATATATAGAATGGAATACTTCTAACCCTGGTGCATCTTTTGAAGTTTCTTTAATAACCCAAATGCTTGCAAGAAACCCCAACCTATCAAAATCTCCAGAGAAGACGAGCGAAGAAAACCAGCTATCCCCCTGAACAAAACAATCACACTCCCAACTTAGCTTCCGCACCGTCGAGACCTGACTTTCACATGCTTGAAGGCCCAGAGAATTTATTCCCTGGACAACCTTTACAGGTGAAGTTCGCTGGTACCCCGATACCTGGTGACAACTTACATCTGTTAGCAGACCCAGTCACAAAGTACCCAGTGACAACTGACATCTATTGGCAGACTTTGTGACCGGGTCTGCCAACAAAACCTAGTTACTACCACTATTGGAAACTTGGAAATACTGTAAATGTATGTAGAAGGAAAAGAGGTAATGTACCAAATATCTCTAATTTTGACGGATGTTGTTATAACTGCAATAAGTATGGGCATCAAACATTTAAATGTAGATGAAAGACTGTAAACAACATAGGAAAGCCAAAATTCGATGGCTACTACAATAACTGTAAGTATGGTCACAAATCTAAAGAATGCAGATCACAAAAAGGAAATGAAAAATGGGTACCGAATGGATAAAATATACCAAACCAATAGAGTATATCCATACCATGGGACTACAACACAAGAATATCATGTTTAGTTTGTGGTAGGTATGGACATATTGTTGCGAATTGCATGTTACTACGTGGAAGGAACAATAGGAGATCTTGGAGAAACAATGGCATGGCATGCTTCCATTGTCACAAGCTAGGTCACCTTGCCAATGATTGTAGGTACCGAGGCAAAGCTCCTACCGAGGAAGAGACATCTGAGAAACCGAAAGTGAATGTTGAAGAAATGAGAGATCTGATAAATAGGACATGGAAAAGAAAGACTATGCATGATGGAACATCATTCGAGATAGTTGAAGGCACCACATCCTATGGATCAGGTGCAACCGAATCTACCTAATTAGTTAAGAGCTATGAGAAGGAACTACAAGTTAAATTTCAAATCTTAAATTGGTTCCTATTATATGTGCAAAAATCCATATTAGCATACTTAGATGCATTTGGATACATACTATTGATTATATGTTTCATACTTATTCAGTGAAAGGAATTATAATGTTGTATCATTTGGAAAAAGGAAATAGTTAGGTAATCTATCAGGTAAGTCAATGGAGCATTAATTATTACTTTATGACCATTGGAAACCCTAAACCTAGAAAAAGCTATAAATAGATCACATCGTCTATCATTGATACTTATCATTTTCTATAGCAGTGTGAGACAAGTTGCAGAATTAAGTCTTAAAGTGAATTCGAGTGATTGACAAGGTAATCCTAAACTATTTTAATCTACTATAAGATCAATTGAGCACATTTGAATATCATTTGGTTTCACCCTAGTTCTATTTGTGCAATCAAACTTAGAAAAGTGAAACCCTAAGTAAATCTAGCAAACAAATTGGAAAGAATGACACCTAAACTTAAGAATCTAGTTGTTGTGGAGAATGTTGAACCCGTGAACCCTAATTATAAATAACCTCCAGCGATAGCAGTAGAACCTGATAAGATGGGATCCCTAACATCACTTACACCAAGGGCTATATTGATTGAATATGTGTGAGCATTCATCCATTATAAAGTTGAGGAAATATGCATAGCTGAGATTGATGCATCATTTGAGAAACTGTGTGCGAACGGAAAGCTGAAGGATAACTATGTTCATCTAGAGTCAAAGGGTTTGAATCATGCCCTACATATTCTGAAAGTATTTAAACTAGAGTGGATAAGAATGGTTCTTAGCTGAGTTCATGACCAATTCATATGGCTTGACCAACCAGTCAAGATAAAAAAAGATGTTTTACACATGGTAACTAGTTACCCAATTAGAGATAAGCCAAAGGCTATGAGACAAACTGAGAAGAATAAATTGAGTGAATTGACCAAGGAAAAATGGGATAGGAGAGGTCTGAAATCATCTACTATTGAAGACCCTAAGCTGAAATTTGTGTGTAATATCATATCCTACCGAGTGTTTCAATTGTCAAGAGTTGATAGCATACCATGTGGAGGTGTACATTTCGCATACAAGATTGTGAAGAAGAACATGAAAATTGATATTTGTGAGATTATGTTGAAGCAATTAGAAGTTAATATGACTACCATAAGGAAAGCAAAGACAAACACTTTGAAGTTTCGATCGTTACTGGTATGCATATTTTTCTATTTTCTGAATTTCTTCCCATCTATTGGTGATATTAAATAGAGTACTAAGAATCCTATCATATATCAAATAAATGATTACATCCTGAGCCTAGGTGAAAATCTTCACATGATAATGAATTATTACTTTTTCAAGTTTCAAGCTAAGATGCATAAAAAGTTTAGGATATCACCCCAATTAGTTGAGAAATATCATAACACTATTTGTTTTGAAGTGGACACCGACACATGCATCATAAACACAGTTGAGACAAGGAGTATCTAGATACATCCTATAGGATGAGATGGATACAAACATTGCATTTCAACAAATTGAGACTATGTTAGCAAATCCTACTGACAAAAGAGCCAAAAGATATGGAACTTATGAAGATGTTAAAGAGAAGAGAAAATGAGAAATCCTAATACCTAAAGCCCAAAGGAGGACAGATAAAATGATTGATAAAGTGTCAAAGGATCTTGGAGTTGATGAAGAAGTAGATGAGATTGGACCCTCTGACACAAAAGGAAAGAAACCATAAGCAATGAAGGCCTCACCAAGTACTACAACTACCTAACAAAATATAAGGTCCATGGTTGCACCGAGAGAAAAAATAAAATCAAAAGCAGAAGAACCAAAAGGTAAAACATATACGAGAAGTAAGAAAGCTAAATTTGGACAAGTAGAAAATTGAATCTACCACCAAACAGTGAGACCGATACTAAATATCTTAGCAAACATAAGAATATAAGCTCATGTCGATTGCAAATGACTCTGGATAAGTCACTTGCGCTACTTAAGAAGAATGGAGGAATTATAGGAATCAGATATATGGAGCATGACAACCAGAATGAAGAAGATAAAACCAAGATAGAAGAGGTAGTTGTTTTCACTTTGTACAAGTTCAAACTTACACTGATTTCAAATTTATTAACCATCTACCTACTGAACTGTATAATCAAATTTGTTCTAGATGGAAGTATACATTGAATATTGAGAAGAAAATGAGGGAGAGATCTATGATTCTAGCTCAACCCACTATGTATGTAACTGAGATAAATGAGACAATGAAGAACTTCTCTACCTGATTTCTTATTAAATCTAGATCTTTAAGGATCGGGCTTGGAGAGTTAGAAAAAGTACAAAATGAGACTGATGTCTAATGCAGAAAAATTATTTCTATATACATGGAAGATGAGATAGGAAAAGATCAAGCTATCGAAGAGCAAGGTAAAGACAATCCTATTGATAGATTACATTAGATAAAGAAGAAATATTGATTGGAGATATTACAGAGAAGGACCCTAGCACCGAAATTTCTAAAGATAAAGATGTAATGAAAGCAAAGGAAACAGAAATTGAACAAATGAATACTGTTGATTTTGTCAATGCAAAACTATTAGAAGAAGTGCTAGAACAAGTCAACAAATATTTGGATGTTGATATAGGCATTTATAATGTTGCAACTGATACTGAGGAGAAAGGAAACAATCCACCTAAAGAAAAAGAACAAGGAGAAACCAAGGAGCCTAAGGCCACCAAGCCCAACACAGAATAGAGCACTAAGGCACCTTATACCGAGAACACCACACTACAACAAGAGAAAATCAGTGAACTTCCAAAGGATCAAGAAAAGGACACGACAGAACAAAAGATAGGGGAAAAGATAGAACACAAGCCAAAAGAAAAGACCGAAGAAAAGAAAGAGGAAAAGAAAAAGGAGTCACCGATAACTAAAGGTAAAGAAAAGGAAGAAGTGATGAAAGTTGAAAGTGTATTTGATGCTAGAGAGATCACATCTGATGCATTAAAGGCATCACCTTCCAAACAATTGTCTATTGTTGAAAGTATGTTGATCAAGAAGAAGAAATAAAAGAAGAGAAAACATATAGATATGAGTAAACCAATCATATTACCTCAAGTAGACCTATCTACTATGGACCCTGATGAAATGAAAGAATATGCAGAATTGGTGAGACTTAAGGCCATCCAAAACAAATCATTTCAAAAGAACAGAGAAAACACTCTATTGGAAGCTGTCAAAGAAGTACTACATGAGATTGTGTCAGATGCTACTATAAAGAGGAGGCAAGTCTTCTTAATCAAGTGGAAGATCTAATTCAACAAGTGCGAGAACCAAACAAAGACACAACTAAATACATGATGAAAGTTAATCAAAATAACATGGAACAAAAATTTACCAAAAATATCTTGAAGAGAATTGCCCTAGACAAGGTATCTCTTTTTCTGAAGCATGTACTGATATAGAGAACAAGTTGTCTAATATTCTTTTGTTATTTCAGCAATTTTGTTCCATTTCACATTTCCTTAAGGACATCAAGGGGAAAGAGGAATCTATTGAATAAGAGTTGACCGAGCATCTACAGAGCATCTCAACCGAGCCTGGATCTCTACATGCCTATTACTCAAAGGTCAAACAATTAATGGGAAGGCAGAAAGACATAAGAAATGCAGAACATACACTAAGGATAGAACTACTGGAGCTGCAAGAAACACTTATTCCACACATGGAGGTAATGCAAAACCATTTGAAGAAAGCCAATGATTTAGTTGCTACTCCTGATGGCAGTTCATTGGACACTATTACTGGAAGCTGATGTTGCTACATAGATTTTTGTTATGCAAACACTGAAGGACACATGGGAAGTAGCCCTAGCTGATGCAAAGGCTAAGTATAAACACCTTTTTGACAAGATATCTCTGAAAGATCATAAGAAGAAAGTATTGTTTTAGCATGTTTATCAGAAAAGAGGGATATACGTAAGAGGGATATAAGTACTAAAATTTATATACAAAAAGAGGGGATATACATAAGGGAGATATAAGTATTATAATTTTGAGCGTTATCAAAGGGAGAGTCATAACTTTTTTTTGAAGTTTTGAAAAAAAATTATGACTTTGAAGTTTTTTTAAAATGCCAAACTAATGTCAAAGGGGGAGATTGTTACTCCTAAAGATATTTTTCTGTCATTAGTTTTTTACAAAGTCATATAGGGAATTCATGTAATGAAGGAGACACGGTCGGTAAAGGTAACCAAGATAGCCACTGAGCACCGAGAATTTATCAAGTACCAAGTAGTTATCAAGCACCGAGCGAGCTACATATACCGAGTCATGCAAAGATAGTTACCAAGCACTCATAGACACTGCGAAGAGAGTACAGAGTTACCGAGTAAGAACAAGCATGTTACCGAGTATTCTAGAGCTGATATTTCATTTCAATTTAGATACATTTGATCTGGACACCGAACAGGAAGCATTGCACAAAATTCAAGGTAAGCATTAGTTGAGTCGTTGGGACTCCAAACACATTATTGAACATGGTCACTAGGAAGGTCCACCAATGAAGTTTCAGAAGGCATACAACATTGGAGATGTAACTTAATTTTAACCACTTAATCTCTATTGTTGATTCATGTTCCCCTACATCTGGTCAATTGCCTAAGTCACAGTTAACCGCCTGGAAATTGTATAAGAGATCATTGTGAAAGAATGAGCAAGTTGATGATGATGATGTTTTTGTTGTTGCTACTGAAGTTGAAGAGATGAAGTTGATGAGGTTTGTGCGAAGAAAAAAAATGGAGACATAAGTAGAAGGAATTAGATCTTATGTTACTAAGCTACCAAGTGCAGAATAAGGTAACACAGTTATTGAGCATAATGAGTTTGGACAGCATTTGAATGATTTATTCTTATCACACAATTTTGTATGGAATTTTGTTGTAATCATAGAAGTACAAATCCCATTTGCGGGTAGGCCCTAAAAGGTCTTTATATTTTTTAAATCCTTTAATTGGGTACATCTCTTAGATTAGAGATTGTAAAATCCTTTATCAATGTAGACTAAATAAGTCTTTTGTACTTTTAATCGAGTATAATACTCCTAAAAGGGTAAGATAACAGAAGTAGATAAATTATATCTCTAACTCAGCAACCTTTATACTGCAGTAGTGAAGGATTGTGGGTGTCATCCCCACCGTAGTTTTTTCCTCACTGTAGTTTTTTCCTCTAACAAAGGATTTTTGTGTGACCAAATCTCTGTGTTATGTGTTGCAGATTTTATGACGTGAGTCATTTACTTTATGTTCATATTATGCAATGTATTCAACTCATTAATTGATCAGTTTGTATGCTTAAAAGATTAAAAGGGTACTGAATCACCCCTCCCCTCTTACTACTTAGCTTTCCTAAGTTATTCCAAAAATTGGTATCAGAGCTAGTCTCTTCATAAAAGGGTTTAACCACCTAAGAGTAAAGATCATGGCTATGGAAAGTTACAAGCAATCTAAGAAGATTGAGAGTCTTGAGTTTGAATTAGAAAATGCACAAGAAGTGATTGAAGATATGGAAAGAAAGTTATAAAAGTCTTTGAAAGTGAGAAAGTAGTTGTGTAGTGAACTAAAATCCACACAAGAACATGTTGATACTCTTGAGACAGCATCTGAAGGTAGTCTGAATGATGAAGTTGAATCAATCATTGCAAAACTCATGGAAAAGAACAAGACACTCATCGAGCAACTGAAATCAGCAAAGAAAGATCAAGAAGCACAAGGAATAAGAATGAATGAGATACTTGACTCTAAGGGAGCAGTTGAAGATGCGTTGAAATTAGTTGAAGAAGACAAAATAAAATCTAAGACTAAAATAGTTGAAAAAGAATCTGAGAATCAAGCACTGAAGTGTGAAGTTGACAGATTAGCCAGTGAACTAAAATATGAAAAAGAAGCCAATGAGATACTAATGAGAAATGAAGAAACACTAAGATCATTGGATGCATAGCTTAAAGGTCAGAGACAACTGAAAGACAAAACTGGACTTTGATTCAATAGTGAGAGAACTACTGAGAAAGGAGAGTCCTCTAATCATGCTGACAATCAAGACACTTATGCCCCACCAAAGTCAAACAAACCTAGCTGCTACTACTGTGGGAAACTTCGACATACTACAAATGTATGCAGAATAAAAAGAGGTAATGTACCGAATATTTTTAAGTTTGATGGATATTGTTATAACTATAATAAGTATGGGCACCAAGCATTTGAATGCAGATCAAAGACTGTAAACAACACAAGAAAGCCAAAATTTGATGGCTACTACAATAACTTCAACAAGTATGGTCACAAATCTAAAGAATGTAGTTCACAAAAAGGAAATGACAAATGGGTATCGAACTGACAGAATATACCAAACCGATAGAGTACATCCATACTATGGGACTATAATATAAGATAATCATGTTTAGTCTATGGTAGGTATGGACATATTGTTGTGAACTGCATGTTACCGCATGGTAATAACAGTGGGAGATCTTGGAGAAACCCTAGCATGGCATGCTTTCATTGTCACAAGTTAGGTCACCTTGCCAAAGACTATAGGTATCGAGGCAAAGCTCCTATCGAGGAAGAGAAATCTGAGAAACTGAAAGTGAATGTTCAAGAAATGAGATATCGGATGCATAAGACATGGAAAATAAAGACTGTGGATGATGGAACATCATTCGAGACAGTTGAAGGCACCACATCTTCTAGATCGAGTGCAACCAACTTTGCCTAATCAGTTAAAAGGTATGGCCACAAACTACAAGTTAAATTTCAAATCTTAAATCGATTCCTAGTATATGTGCAGAAATCCATATTAGCATACTTAGATGCATTTGGATACATACTGTTGATTCTATGTTTCATACTTATTTGGTGAAAGGAATTATAATGTTGTATCATTCGGTAAAAGGAAATAGTTAGGTAATCGGTCAAGTTTGGTGGAGCATTAATTTTTACTTTATGACCATTGGAAACCCTAAACCTAGAAAAAGCTATAAATAGACCACATTGTCTATCATTGTTACTTATTAATTTCTAGAGTAGTTTGAGAAAAGTTGCAGAATTAAGTCTTCAAGAGAATTAGAACGATTGAAAAGGTAATCCTAAACTATTTTAATCTACTATAAGATCAATTGAGCACATTTGAATAACATTTGGTGTCACCCTAGTTCTGTTTGCATAACCAAGCTGAGAAAAGTGAAACCCTAAGTAAATCTAGCAGAGAAATTGGAAATAATGGCACCTAAACTTAAGAATCCAGTTGTTGTAGAGAATGTTGAACTCATGAACCCTAAGTATAAATTACCTCTAGCGATAGCAGTATAACCTGATAAGATGGGAGCCCTAACATAAATTCCACTAGGGGTTATATTGATTAAATATGTGCGAGCATTCATTCATTGTAAAGTTGAGGAAATATGCATAGTTGAGATTGATGCATCATTTCAGAAACTATGTGCAAACAGAAAGCTAAAGGATTACTATGTTCATCTGGAGTCAAAGGATTTGACTCATGCCCTGCATATTCTAAAATTATTTAAAATAGAGTAGATAAGAATGGTTCTTAGCTGAGTTCATGACCAATTCATGTGGCTTAACCAACTAGTGAAGATAACAAAAGATGTTTTACACATTGTAACTGGTTACCCGATTGGAGATAAGACAAAGGCTATGAGACAAATTGAGAAGAATAAATTAAGTGAATTGGAAAAGGAAAAATGGGATGGGAGAGGTCTAAAAACATCTACTATTGAAGACCCTAAGCTGAAATTTGCATGTAATATCATATCCTATCGAGTGTTTCAATCTTCAAGAGTTGACAGCATACCATGTGGAGTTGTAGATTTGGCGTACAAGATTGTGAAGAAGAACATGCAGATTGATATTTGTGAGATTATGTTGAAGCAATTAGAAGATAATATGAATACCATAAGGAAAGAAAAGACAAAAACTTTGAAGTTTGGATCGTTACTAGTATGCATATTTTTCTATTTTCTAAATTTCTTCCCATCTATTGATGATGTTACATGGAGTATTGAGAAGCCTATCATATATCAAATAAATGATTACATCTTGAGCCTAGGTGAAAATATTGACATGATAATGAATGATTAATTTTTCAAGTTTCAATCTAAGATGCATAAAAAGTTCAGGATATCACCCCAATTGGTTGAGAAATATCATGACACTATTTGTTTTGAAGTGGACACCTACACATGAATCATAAAGGTAGTTGAGCCAAAGAGTATTTGGATACAGCCTATGGGATACGAGATAGATACAGACATTGCATTTCAACAAATTGAGATTATGTTAGCAAAGCCTGCTGACAAAAGACCTAAAAGATATGGCACTTATGAAGAGGTTAAAGAGAAGAGAAAACAAGAAATCCTAATACCTAAAGCTCAAAGGAGGAAAGATAAAATGATTGATAAATTTTTAAAGGATCTTGGATTTGATGAAGAATGAGATGAGGTTGGACCTTCTGACATAAAAGGAAAGAAACCATCAGCAATGAAGGCCTCACCAAGTACTACAACTACTAAACCAAATACAAGGTTGACAGCTGCACCGAGAGCAAAAACAAAATAAAAAGAAGAAGAACCAAAAGGTAAAACATATGTGAGAAGTAATAAAGCTACAATTCAGACAAGGAGAAAATTGAATCTACGACTAGACAATGAGACCGATACTAAATATCTAAGCAAACATAAGAATATAAGCTCAGGTCCATTGCAAATGACTCTAGATAAGTCACTTAAGCTACTTAAGAAGAATGGAGGAATTACAAGAATCAGATGATTAGGATGGTATTGGGAAATACTTAAATCTAATTTTTCAGTATTTTCTATTGATTATCTTTCCAACAAAGTAAACGGTTTGCGAATCGGACCTAGGACTAGAAAGTTATACCTTCTCCAAGTAGGCCTAAATTTTTATATAGTTTTTTGAAATTTTTGGTAGTTTTAATAAGTTTATTTGTAATAAACATTATGATGACTCTTCATTTCATTCCCAAGGTATTCTAGTGACCCTTGGGATCCATCATATTTGTATAAACTCCAATTTCGAATAGAATGGATTAATTTTTGGCTTATAATTCTGTTGTTAGTCTTCTGGTTTTTTTATTGAACTTGACAATACCGCGGGTATCACACCAGGTATTGTAATCTGATTCATAATTCAGATCATCGGATATATGGAGTATGAAAACCAGAATGAAGAAGATAAAACCAAGATAGAATATGCAATTATTTTCACTGTGTACAAGTTCAAATTTATACTAATTGAAGATGTTAGCCATCTACCTATTGAATTATATAACAAAATTGATGCTAGATGGAAGTATGCATTGAATATTGAAAATAAAATGAGGGAGAGATCCCTAATTCTAGCTCAACCTACTATGTCTATAACTAAGATAGATGAGACAATGAAGAACTTCTCTAATCAATTTCCTATTAAAGGTAGATCTTTAAGGATCATGCTTGGAGAGTTAGAGAAAGTACAAAATGAGACCGATGTCCAATGGAGAAAAATTCTTTCTATATACATGGAAGATGAGACAGGAAAAGATCAAGCTAATGAATAGCAAGGTAAGGACAATCCTATTGATCTTACATTGGATAAAGATGAAATATTTATTGGAGATATTAAAGAGAAGGACCCTAGCACTGACCTAGCACCGAAATTTCTGAAGATGAAGATGTAATGAAAGCAAAGGAAACAGAGACTGAACAAATGAATATTGTTGATCTTGTCAATGCAAAACTATTAGAGGAAGTGCTAGAACAAGTCAACAAATATTTGGATGTTTATATAGACATTTCTAATGTTTCACCTGATACTGAGGATAAAGGCAATGATCCACCTAAAGAAAAAGAACAAGGAAAAACCAAGGAGCTTATGTCAACCAAGCCCAACACAGAATAGAGCATTGAGGCACCTTCTACTAAGAACACCACACTACAACAAGAGAAATTCAGTGAACTTCCAAAGGATCAAGAAAAGAACAAGACAAAACAAAAGACATAACACAAGCCAGAAGAAAAGACCGAAGAAAAGCAAGAGGAAAAGAAAAAGGAGTCATCGATAACTAAAGGTAAAGACAAGCAAGAAGAGATGAAAGTTGAAAGTGTATTTGATGATACAAAGACCACATCTGATGCATTAAAGGCATCACCTTCCACAAAATTGTCTACTGGTGAAAGTATGTTGATCAAGAAGAAGAAATCAAAGAAGAGAAAACATATAGATATGAGTCAACCGATCATATTACCTCAAGTAGACCTATCTACTATGGAACCTGATGAAATGAAAGAATATTCAGAATTAGTGAGACTTAAGGCCATCCAAAACAAATCATTTTAGAAGAACAAAGAAAACATTGTATTGGAAGATGTCAAAGAAGTACTATAGGAGATTGTTCTAGTTGCTACTATAAATGACGAAGCAAGTCTTCTTAATCAAGTTGCAGATCTAATTCAACCAGTGCGAGAGCCGAACAAAGACACAACCAACTACATGATGAAATTTCATCAGAAGAGCATGGAACAAAAATTGACCAAAAATATCTTGAAGAGAATTTCCCTAGACAAGGTATCTCTTTCTAAAGCATGTAATTATATAGAAAACAAGTTGTCTAATATTCTTTTACTATTTCAGCAATTTTGTTCCATTTCATATCTACAATGTTAAAACAAAGTTTTGTAAATATGATAATTCTATGAATGTTAAAACAAAGTTTTGTAAATATGGTTATTCTATTGGAATTTTTTTTTTAAATATAATAAACTTGACTTTTACCCTTGGTTGAAGCACACATAGGTTTCACAAGGAATAGCGTTGTTTTCGCAAAACTAAAATTTCCTTCAAATTAATTTTGTATCTACCATGTTGAAAGATTGTTTTGTAAATATGGTTATTCTATGGCAAAAGCTTTGTAAATATGGACATTCTAAGGGAAAATTTTAAAAAATAATAATAATAAACATGATTCTTATCTTTGGTAAGAGGAGACATAGATTTCACAAGGGTTGGGGTAGACATGATGACTCTCCAAAATTAAAAGAAAGTTTTGTAAATATCTATTTTGTTAAAAGAAAGATTTTTAAATATGGTTATTCTATAGAAAAAAAATTAAGAAATATACTTGAAACATGACTTTTACCCTTTATAGTAGGAGGCACAACAATTTGGCCAAATGTGATGGCTTTGTAAAAATAAAATAGTTTTAAAATTGATTCCATATCTACTATGTTAAAGGAAAGTTGGGAGCTTTTTGTAAAATATAATAAACATGGCTTCTACCCTAAATATGAATTTTACCCTACATTCACAAGGGTTATAATGAATGTGATGGGATTTGCAAAAACAAAATTGCCTTAAAATTAATTCCATGTCTGTTATGTTAAAAGAAAGTTTTTAAAACAAAATTAACATGATTTTTACCATTTTTAGGAGGAGGCACATCAGCATAGACATATGTGATGGGCCTAGTCCCTACGCTCACCGAAGGGGGCTTAACTCTTGGGTTTTCTTCCTAAGGTCTTGGGTTCAAATCTAAGGTCCAGATTAAAGTGATGCACTTGTATTGTGGGTATCCTAGTGCATCCCCAGGGGGATTAGTCTCGCCACGACTAGCCTCAGGCACCCAAGTTATGGGTTGCTAGGCGTTGGGTTGGGTCACAAGGATACCCACTAGGCAAACAAAAAAAAATTGACTAAACATTAATTCCATATGTACAATGTTTAAAGAAATTTTTATAGATATAGATATTCTATGGGAGTTGTTTTTAAATATAATAAACATGACTTTTACCCTTGGTTGAAGCACACATATGGTTCACAAGGAATAGCATCGATGTGATGGGTTTTGCAAAAATTAAATCTCCTTAAAATAAATTTCATATCTACTAAGTCGAAAGACCGTTTTGTAAATATGGTTGTTCTATGGAAAAAGCTTTGTGAATATGAACATTCTAAGGGGAAATTTAAAATAATAATAATAAATATGACTTTTATCTTTGGTAAGAGGGGGCATAGATTTAACAAGGGTTGGGGAAGATGTGATGGGCTCCCCAAAAATAAAATAAAGATTAATGAAATGTCTAAAATGTTAAAAGAAAATTTTGTAAATATGGTTATTCTTTGGAAAAAAAAAAGTTAAAAATTATAATAAACATGACTTTCACCCATTTTAGGAGGAGGCACAATAGTTTGGCTAAATGTGATGGCTTTCTAAAAATAATTTTTTCTTAAAATTTATTCCATGTCTATTATATTAAAAGAAAGTTGGATTTTTTTTTAAATACTACTTTTACCCTAAACATGACTTTTAGACTTCATTCAAGTAGCCATAGTTTCACAAGGGTTAGAACGAATGTGATGGGCTTCGCGAAAATAAAATTGCCTTAAAATTAGTTCCATATCTACTTTGTTAAAATAAAGTTTTGTAAATATGATTATTGTATGGAAAAAAATTTAAAAATAATAATAAACATGACTTTTACCATTTGGAGGAAAAGACACATTGGGATCGATGTATGTGGCTCTGAAAAGGTAAAATTGACTTAAAATTAATTCTATATCTACAATGTCAAAACATAGTTTTGTAAATATGGTTATTCTATGAGAATTTTAAAAAATATATATATAATAAACATGACTTTTATCCTTGGTTTAAGCAAACATAGGTTTCACAAGGAATAGCATCCATGCGATGGGTTTTGCAAAGCTAAAATTTCCTTAAAATTAATTTCTTATCTACTATGTTGAAAGATTATTTTGTAAATATGGTTGTTCTATGGCAAAAACTTTGTAAATATGGACATTCTAAGGGAAAATTCAAAAAAAAAAAATAATAAACATGAATCTTATCTTAGGTAAGAGGAGGCATAAATTTCACATGTGTTGGGGTAGACATGATGGGCTCTCCAAAAATAAAAGAAAGTTTTGTAAAAATCTACTATGTTAAAAGAAAGTTTTGTAAAAATCCACTACATGATAAAAGAAAGTTTTGTAAATATGAATATTATATGGAAAAAAAATTAAAAATATAATAAACATAACATTTACCCTAAACACAACTTTTAGCTGTAGGCATAGTTTCACAAGGGCTAGAACTAATGTGATGTGCTTTGCAAAAGTAAAATTGCCTTAAAATTAATTCCATATGGATGTGATGGGTTTTGCAAAAATTAAATCTCCTTAAAATTAATTTCATATCTACTATGTTGAAAGATCATTTTGTAAATATGGTTGTTCTATGGAAAAAGCTTTGTGAATATGGATATTCTAAGGGGAAATTTAAAATAATAATAATAAACATGACTTTTATCTTTGGTAAGAGGAGGCATAGATTTAACAAGGGTTGGGGAAGATGTGATGGGCTCTCCAAAAATAAAAGAAAGTTTAAAAAAATGTTAAAAGAAAGTTTTGTAAATATGGTTATTCTATGAAAAAAACTTAAAATTTATAATAAACGTGACTTTCACCCTTTTTAGGACGAGGCACAATAATTTGGCTAAATGTGATGGCTTTGTAAAAATATTTTTTCCTTTTCACAAGGATTAGAACGAATGTGATGGGCTTTGCAAAAATAAAATTGCCTTAAAATTAATTCCATATCTACTTGGTTAAAATAAAGTTTTGTAAATATGATTATTGTATGGAAAACAATTTTAAAAAAATAATAAACATGACTTTTACCATTTGGAGGAGAAGACACAATGGGTTCGACATATCTGACAGCTCCTGAAAAGGTAAAATTGACTTAAAATTAATTCTATATCTACAATGTCAAACCATAGTTTTGTAAATATCGTTATTCTATGAGAATATATATATATATATATAAACATGACTTTTATCCTTGGTTGAAGCAAACATAGGTTTCACAAGGAATAGCATCCATGTGATGGGTTTTTGCAAAGCTAAAATTTCCTTAAAATTAATTTCTTATTTACTATGTTGAAAGATTGTTTTGTAAATATGGTTGTTCTATGCCGAAAACTTTGTAAATATGGATATTCTAAGGGAAATTTTAAAAAATAATAATAATAAACATGAATCTTATCTTAGGTAAGAGGAGGCATAAATTTCACATGTGTTGGGGTAGACATGATGGATTCTCCAAGAATAAAAGAAAGTTTTGTAAAAATCTACTATGTTAAAAGAAAGTTTTGTAAAAATCCACTACATGATAAAAGAAAGTTTTGTAAATATGCGTATTATATGGAGAAAAAAAATTAAACATATAATATATATAACATTTACCCTAAACACGAATTTTATTTAGAAAAAATAATAAAGATTGATGGGCCTTGTAAAAGAAAAATTTGACTTAAAATTAATTCCATACATGAAAAATATTGAATTGTAATTGGTTGAAATAACTTATTTTAATAATAGTTAAGAAAAACTCATTACAATAGTATCTAGCGACAAATAGCTAATAATAAACATAACTTTTATCTTTGGTAAGAGGAGGCGTAGATTTCACAAGGGTTGGAATACACGTGACAGGCTCTCCAAAAAAAAATTGATTGATCCACAACAATCTGGATTTTTCTTTTATTAATTAGTTTTTAAAAATTAAAATAATATTTTTTAAATTAATGTATTCTTTTGCAACGCTTTGACAAAGCTGAATGATTTCCTTTCATTGGTGCCCTCATAGCGCTAGTGTCATAACCCAAAAAAATTCAATAATTCTTGATTATTTTAATTAAGTTGATGTCAAAATAACATTTTAGTTTACATAACAATTGTTTTTTAGAAGAAGAATCCAAAACGCAAGCATCAAATTTTAATTGTAGGAAAAGAAGGAATTGGTGGATTATATGTTCAACTTAAAGGTGTGCATTAAATTAAATAGTTAAAGTTTAATAAGACTCCCCTTGCATGCTATTTTAAAGGCATGAAAGACTTGATGCAGTCAAGGATGGAGGGAACTCATCCTTGCAGCATGAGTCACACAACAGAAACAACAAGAAACAACAGGGAGATATGAGAGATCATCCTTCTTTATTATTATAAAAAAAATCATATATAACAGATCTGCAACATGTAGTCATACCTGTCAGGCATATAGGTCTGATTACAATAAAAAAAATCTTACAAAATCCTTAGCTACAGCTACAGCCAGATAATCTTGTGAAAGCTACCCCTTTAGGAACAATTCCATAAGCTTATAAAGCCTATACTTGTCTAATATGCATCAAATGCTCCTCTTTTCTATTACTAAAAATCAAAATATCTTCCAAATACGCAATGACAAACTTACCTAATAATTTCTTCAAAACTTCAGTCATTAACCTCATGAAAGTACTAGGTGCATTAGACAATCCAAAAGACATTACCAACCATACATACAATCCTTCATTTGTCTTGAATGAGATCTTCCACTTATCACCTTCTCTAATTCTAAATACATGATATCTACTCTTTAAATCTATCTTGGTGAAATATTTGGCTCCACTCAAACAATTCATCAAATCATCCATCCTTGGAAAAGAAAATCGATACTTGACTATGATTTGGTTGATGGATCTATAATCAGTACACATCCTCCATTGTCCATCTTTCTTAGGTGCTAATACTACAGGCACTACACACAGACTCATACTTTCTCTGACCAATCCCCGCTGTAACAAATCTTGCACTTTCCTATTGAGTTCTTCATTCTTTGTTGGTGTCATCCTATATGTTGCTTTGTTGGGAAAACTCACCCACGGTATCAAATCCATGAAATGGATAATACTCCTCATAGGTGTTAATCCGTTAGGGACATTATCTGATATGATGTATGCATACTCATTCAATAATCCAGTGATTCATATTGGGTGATTTTCTCTTGATACAATCTCCTTAGACTTCTTGGATACTAAAGAAAAACACACATTATCATGCCTCATGTCGTCCAAGAACTTTCTACCATCCATAAAACAAATCCTTGCACTAGTACACACTTCAGTCTTAAGGAGTTCCTCTAAAGGTAACAAATTTTGCTTCATTCCATTAGCAATAATGGTATATACATTCTTCCTACCATCATGTATAACTTTCCTATCAAACTACCATGAACTACACAAAAATATATGACACACGTCCATAGAAATAATATCACACAAAACCTCATCATAATACTTCTCAAACTTGAATTTAACTAGGCATTGTTCACTTACCATTACCTTGTGTTCATCTTGTATCCATGCAATCAGATAGGGTTCAGGATGCTTAAACCTCTACAACTTCAGTTTGTCAAGAAACTCCTCTAAGGCAAGATTATCAGATCTTCCACAGTCTATGACAACATTGTACACCATGCCTTGTACCTTGCATCTGATTTGGAAAAAATTATTTCTCTATAAAGGTTCCATATATTTCTCTCTATGATATAGGGTTCTCTGAATTATCAAGGTTTCTCCATCCTCTCCTTGATTATTCTTGACTGATCCAGTGGACTCCTCATTTGCAAATGTTATTTGCCTACTACCTTCTGCCTTCTTCTTAGAGTTGCCTTATTTTCATTCAAAGTCTCAGTGTCCCGCTTCACCACATTTGAAACAAGTGCCACTAAAATTCCTTCTATCACCACTACTTTATCCTTAATTGTGATAGGAACTCCTATCATTCCTCCTATAGTGATCATTATCCTTAGTTTTTTATTCACTTCTTCCCTAATCTATAGAAGATCTTCCTCATTCAGTATTATTACTAGATCAACCTCTCTGAAACTTTCCTCCTCTACCTCTTTTCCTTTTATCAGGCCTTAAGTTCAAATTTTCTTCAACCTTTAAATCCCACATGTAAGCTTCTTCCACACTGCTAATCTATAACAAATTGATTTCATCATGTATTGACACCCTTAAACAATTGAGGTAGTGAGAAATGTGTTCAACTTCATCATTTATATGACCAAATCTAATATTCAACTTGTAAAACTCCTCACTATAACTTTTAACACTTAAGTCCCTCTACTTCAAGTTCTGCAACTTCCGAAATAGACTTACTTGGTAATCATTAGTCAAAAACTTAGCCTTTAACTTATTCACCATCCTATCCCAAGATTTAATCTTGTCTTTACCCCTTCGCTACCGATCTGTTTGTAAATGTTCCCCCCATAATGATGCATGTCTTTTTAACTTCGTACAATCATATTTTACCTTCTTCTACTCACTAGTTCCTTCAAGTTCAAATTACTTGTCTATCTTTGTGATCTAATCTATCAATTCATCTAAATCTAGGTTACCATGATAGTTAGGTGGATTGAAATGGGGTCTTTTATTCACATTGGTCAAGGCTCTAATGAACCTATCTTCTTCCTGATTCAACTCTGATTGTTCCTCATTCTTCACTCCTTCCCTAGCATGATTCTATTCATCTCCTTCTTCAACATTTGCATCTTCAATGTGTTGTCCTCTCCTCTTAGCTATTTCCACCACCTCCAATCTAGCAGAAATTTGTCTCAACAAATCCGAGACAACTGGATCTTCATTCCTTGCTCCACCTCTAGCATTTCTTCTGGACATCTTCACAAGTTTTAGGTTAGATCCTCTTCCATCACCCCACAAGAAAAGCCTAGGTTGTAAACCATGCTCTGATACCACTTGATGTAGTTAAGGATGGAGGGAAATCAAAGAGATCTATCTAATCCTTGCAGCATGAGTCACACAATGGAAACAACAAGCAACAACAGGGAGATATGAGAGATCAACCTTCTTTATTGTTATCAGAAAAATTATATATAATGGATATGCAACATGCAGTCAGCATACAAGCATGATTATAATCATAAACCCTTATAAAATCCTTAGCTACAGCTACAGCCAAATAATCTTATGAAAGGTGCCCCTTTAAGAACAAAACCATAAGCTCATAAAGTCTTTGCAAACATTAGGTCGGCCTAGAAAGATCACATTTCCCAATATGAAAGAAAACACATTACAAACAATAGGTCAGTATCCAAATCATAAGGATCTACTTCCAATGAATGAAATATGAATCATAATCCCTTAAGTAGGTTGGCGACAAATGTAACATCATCGACCTTCCCGAGATTGAAAAACACGAAGACTAGCCGAAAACATGAAGAAAAAGGCATTCGCCAATAATCTGCAAGATCTCATGTGTGAAGTAACCAAATGATGTGCGAACCTAGGAGAATGTCCAGAATCCATGAACACACTGTAAGGATCGTACACCCTGAACATATACACAAAACAATCACAAAAAGAAACACAAAGACTGATCAAACAGAAAAATAGAAAAAAAAAATTGGTTGATGCAAGATTGCAAAGATCTCAAGATGCTCCTACATAGGGGGGGATTAAAAGCACAGATAGATGGATGACTTGGGAGAGAAAGGAGAAAGTTCGCACAAAGTTGAAGGAGGATTTTTTTTACCTTTGCCAGTGACAAGCTATCTTCAGATTCATTTTCAAGCTGCGAGGTTCCAAATAAAACACTTATTAACTATTCAGAAAGACTTCTTGTACCACTATTGGTTTTTGAATGGTTATTGACTCTAAATCATTTCTTGCGTAGCATAACTATGAATTATTTTCCTTTACATTATGTATGCCTGCGAATTTTATAGGAGCTGAATTAATGCGCTTTATGTAAATAAATTCCTAGCTCCATGGTTGGTGGATTCTAGAAACTTACGAGAACTTAACTTAGGAGATTAACATTGAAATGAGGCCTCTTATTCTTATTTTTTTTAAGTAAATGGTGGAGCTTCTGTTTGTGATTGGTTTATTTGTCTTCTTTTCTGTTACCGCAATCAATAATTTAGGGCTTACTTCACATCATTTTCATCTTTGACATTAGAATATGCTACTAGAAATGGCACTAAATCCGTTTTATGCCTTTTACCTCTCTAGTTTTGTTTGTAGTGGCATATCAGTTAAATTTATTAAATGAGGGCATTGTGTTCCTTTTGAAAAAAAATCCCTTTAGGTGGTGATGCCAAGATTTGGGCTGGAAAACTTCATTTATTTTTACTTTTATCTTTGGATCGAACACCCTAGAAATATTTCCCTTACTCTTAAACAATACCAAAAAAAAACTCTTGCCTTGAGCCTTTACTGTGATTTATTTGGCAACTAGCATTAAAATTCTCCACACTCAATTTGAGGCGTCCAACTTATTGTACGCAGTTCTGAAATATTTCTTTTTGTCCTTAATATGGTCTTCCTGAATTTAGTGTTTAAACCTAAGTTTTTGATGCTGATAAAACCACAGCGGTGACACTTCCTCCAAGCCGCTAATTGTTCTGAACAAAGACCCAAATTTTATATTTAATTAGGAGTCTTTTTCTGTCGCATCTTCTGGAATGTTTATCGCTGATAAGCAACACATTACAAAAAAAATATTGATCTTCTAATTCGCTCTTTGTGCAGTCATTTAAAAATAGAAATTTAAAGCTATGACAGTCAGTAAACTCCATGATTTTTTTATTATTTTTTTATTCTGAACGAATCATAACTCAAATGTAGAACTTTCCTTAAACAATATGCCATGCATGCTTAGTTACATTCTTCTAAGGTTCTCTTGCTGAAGAATTTGCTCGTAGATGCTTAGATTGCTATAAGTCGAATCCTTTCAATAGACAGTCACCTTGTATGAGTGTACACGACTGTTTCTTCAAAATTCAGCTATAGTTTCTCAGTAAGCCGTGATGCCCAACTTAATTTCTGTCTCCATGGTCCGCATAGAAAAGGAAGACCTCGGAGAGAGGCTTTTCTTTTAAAAAAATTGTCTTATTATTTCGATTCCTAATGTTGAAATTCTACCCATTATGTGTATTTTTAACTTATTCTGTTGTGCAAATCTTATATTATGAATGGGAAATGTAACTCAAACTTTGACTAGTAAAGCTCAGAAGATTGTTTTCCAAAGCATACCTTAAACAGTTTTTAACTAGTCATCTGAAAGACAACATTCTAAATATAATTTTTCATACTCTCCTTACATTAACATCTATTTATTCATAACTGAAACTCCAACTCAAAAAAGGCATAATAACTTGATAATGAGACAAGAACAGTAAACTGGTACGAGTGGCTATGATTAGAATCATTGATTGTTGTTTGTACGAAGTGAATTCTGTTGACGGTATTTATCTTATCAATGAAGGTGAACATTATAGATGAAATCATTTAAGGTGAATAGAAATGATGTGAGTATCCTTGAGTATTCTTGTGAAAATTGAATGTACATTAGACCATGGTTTAGATGTTGATATGTTGTTGGCTTCACATTCTTGTGGCGATGAATTAATGTTTCCAAATTTAATATGTAATGCATATTCAGTGGAAAAGAAAAAAAAATCTAAATGCTCCTCCAAACTAGAAATATCTATTGGAAGCAACTTCATCATTTACTGTTTCCACTTGTCTCTCAAACTTTAACTGTTTTGGTCTTTATGATAAAATTCCTCAATGAGAATACTCATAAGTTGTTGTGAAATTCCACTTCTCATTGTATTTACTTTTGAACATGTTCTACTATCATATTTGATAGATGTTCTACTCTAGGAGCATACTCGATAATTATAGACTAGATATGGTTGAGAGTTTCACTAATCTAATAAATTTATTGTGTATGCATCATTTAAGGTGGATTAATGTATGTATATTGCATCTAGGGATCCTATATGTTTTGTAAAGGAGAAAAAAACATTATGAATTATTAAATAGATAATGTGTATCTATGATGGGGTTTACATGAATGTTGTTATGTATCTACTTGTTTTGGATAAATCATGTTAAGTTTTAAAAGTGTTTGAGATGGAACTAAGATACTGAAATGATGATCAAGAAAAGGATGTTTCTTCAATTTTTTTTGAACTATGTTTCTATGACACTTGTGTATTCTTGACATTGTTTAACTACTCAATTCCATTACTTCAGTCAGTTTTACTTTGCTAGACTACTTCTAGGTGGGTTGGGTATCTTTCTTGTCAGGAAAGATTCTGGGGAAGCATAACTGTTTCATGGTAGGGTGGAAATTTACTCCTAAAATATTATCACCCATGATGTTTTGTGTGAAATAGGTGTCTGGAGCTCTTCTCAGGAAGGTCAAAATGTTTATCATATTATGAGTTCTTTGTAACCGACCAGTTGTCTATCATAATGACATTTACAAACTTATGTTAGTCTCTTTTGGTATGTTGTTGTTTCGACAAGCTATTCAAAAATGTTAATTTTTTTTATGTAATATGTCATGTGATGTATTAGGGGTGTATCGACAGATGCTCGAAACTCTTCCTAATTACGGACTCATGTGTCGCTTAAATTGTTCGATAGTTTTGGTCGAACCTTGCATTCTTTCTTTTTAATTCAATGGAAATTATTTTTGTGTTGTCGACATGTGGTTTTGACATTTGACTTAGTTGACCGACTCTCTTGTATTGCAGATATTGATAATGTGGCACAACTTTTCATAAGTGTGATATTACAGCTACCCTTGCATCTGTGACCTAGTTTGGTGTTCCCTGCTAAGACTTGATCCTCTTCTTCATTGTTTTATTTTTTCTTTTTGTTTTTTTTTGTGTCTAATGTTTTTTTCTGTCAATATTTTGAAAGATATTTGATTTTAATTTGAATTATTTTTTTACCTTACATACCTTATATACTTTTTTCTCTCTTGGTCTTTATTTCTAATTGTATTCATGGCACCAAAAAATAGCTACTCCTGAGAAAATTAGCTCACACAAGAATTTAATGAAAGAGATGAGGAGGATGAAAGAAATAAATCCAAAGCATTTTATTAGAGCACCCTATATCACCATTGGGAAAAGAATTGGCGTAGCAAGAAAAAATACCTCATACAGATAAGAATGTGTTGTAGACTCAAGTGAATTTGAGTGCCCTCCCCCGAAATATTTTGAAGGACAAATCAAAGTTGCGATGGATAACACACTCTGAGGCAAAGGATTTATGTGGGTTAGGGCACTAGGTGATAGAGATGGAGGACTTGTCCAAGGAGGAAATGATGGCAAAGGAGAAACGGGTAAGGAGCCTTCTTTTCATCCAAATATTCCTTCTATTTCTTCTAATTAGGATATGGTAAAATCCATCAAAAGTGAATAGTCAAGATTAAAAAATAGTCCAATTTTTTTCTGTTTGGATTCCAATATTCTTCCATCTAGGAATTCCTTTTATGATTGGATTATTGTAGGGGAAAAAGGGGAGTTTAAGTTAATTTTTGTTGAATGTTGCAAAAAGGTTTATATGTGGTTATCATTAAATCACACTCGATGCAACAAAGAGTGTTAAAGAAGGAATCCTAGAATGTGGGGCCAACCCTATTCAGGGCTTTTCCTTGGTCCCCAAAAGGAAAACTTTAGGAGTTGGTTTCGATATCTTCTCCTGATTGGCTTGAAATAAAAAATTGTAGACAAAATATTAGAAGTTTCTTCCTCAAATTTTGAAACCTATTGGAGATTTTATGCAAAGCAAAGAGTCTAGAGTTACCCTATCTAAATTGAATACTATGGGTTTAGTTGCACTTAATCTAAATTTAGACATCCCAAAAAAAATTACTTTAAAAATGGAAGAGGAGAATCTAATTTGGGATATCAAACTAATTTTGGGCAACCTAAATGCCCATTTTATTATAAGAAGATGGGAAACATCTTAGAATAAATTGCATTAACTTCAAACCCAAGAAATTTGGGACTTTTAACTCTATAAAATATTATAAAAAAGAATCCAATGTTGAGCATAATAACCAGAGTCAAACTAGTGAGAAATCAAAAGACAATGACATGGCTATCGATAGCTAAAAAACCAATCAGTTAAATCCCATTGATATTGAAATGTATATTAAAATGCTAAGTCCTCTTGTGGAGGAAAATAATGAAATTGGAGACTTAAGCCTTAATAAGCCAAAAATTATCTTGTAGTTCCACTATTTGAAGAAGAACGTGTTGTTATCCCTTTCATAGGTATAGATGCTCGTATATCCCACCCTTACCCCCAATCTAAGAAAGGCACTAATTCCATTGTACAAAAGCTCAACAATTAGCTTTAGACTCTATTTAAGGTAAAGCTATAAAAATTCAAAAAAATCATGAGTTCTACAATTCCTTTGAGCTTTGATGACTTGCAAGCCATATATTGTGACCTCAATCATAGGGAGGGGGAGTGTGGGAAAGAGATTTTTTTAGCTAGCCCTAGTCCTAATGTGTGCAAAGATGGTTTGAAGACTCCCTCCCAAGTCTAAGAAGTTCTATTATTGCCAAATATGACAAGAAAAAAAAACTCAAAGATTGAAAATATAATTAATTTTGTATTACTTCAAAATATCCTCTCCCTTGAAGGTAAACTATAGGATAAGGGCCCCGATAAGTGTTTGGAAGCCAAAGATGATAAAAACTAAGTATTTTATAACAAAGATTCAAAACTATAAATATCAGGGGGAAAAAAAGTAGAGCCAAGATGAACTATCTTAGAGGAGATAGAGGCTCCAAATGCTTCATTAATATAATTAAATAAAAACAAGATAGAGAACTTATTGACATAATTGTCTAGAATAATCAGACATCCAATGATTAGGACTTCTATAAAGTTTCTTTTAATGACTTCTTCTAGAATATATTCTCTTCATAATAGGACTCCCAAATTCATAAGGTCATGGATTTCTACTTCAATTTTATTCCTAATAAATTCTCAGAGGAAGATACTCTCTTTGTGGAAAAAGATATTATGATGCAGGAAATTAGAAATAAAATTCATTCTAGGAAAATGGGAAATATCTAGGATTGGATGAGCTCCATGTTGAGTTTTACAAGAATAATATTGATTGGATTAGTAATGAACTCCTAGATCTATATCTTGATGCATTTTATCCCAACTCATTGAGAAAGGATATTTATAGGGGTGTTATCAAACTTATTCCTAAAGATGGGGATATAACCTAAATAAGGAATTGGTACCCAATTAAACCTCTCAACCGCTCTTATAAGATTTTGGCTAAGACACTGGCTAGAAGGTTGATTGAATTTTTATAGAGAATAATCTTGGTCACTTAGAATGGCTTGATTAAAGGTAGATTCATTCTTGAGATCCTTATTGCTAGCTAGGAAGGGATGTGTTGGGCTAAATAGGATGGGCAGAATGCGGTTATGATTATCTTGGATTTTGAGAAGGCCTAAGAAAGGATTGAATGGCCCTTTGTGATTGGTATGATAAAAGCCTTTAGATTTCCTCTAAATTTATATAAATGGATTAATATATATTTTTAAAGGTTCCTCCATAGTCACTAATGTTAATGGTGAACATTTTTATCCAGTGACCCTGCAAAGATCTATTAGACAGAGTTTCCCTATTGCCCCTGTCCTCATTTTCATTACTGTAGATGCCCTACATTAGGTTCTAAGAATTAATTCTATATATCCTCCTCACAAAGGTATAGTATTTTCCAAAAGTAAATTTATTCTCAATGCCTAATTTGCTAGTGATACTACCATATTCATTAAACTCTCTTAACATAATTTTGACAATGTTGTCAATAGATTGTAGGTATGTTTTCTTGGTTTAGGTTCCAAAGTCGCTCCCTACAAATATACAATTATTGGATGGAATTATTATCCTCAAAATTGGTATTATTATAAGTGTTGGGGGTGGTCAGACCCTTACAAATTTGTGAGATATCTTATTATTCCATTTGTTGTTGCTCCTCCATTAAACGATATGTGGGAATGGCTTTTCAAAAAAGTATAAAAAAAGTATGAATAATGGAAGAATCATTTTCTTTCACTAGATGGGAGAGCCCAAGTATTTTACAAGGCTATTTCCTCACATGTTATTTATCATTCTTCTATTTCACTTTTTGCTAATGTGTATTTTGACAAGTTGGAGAAATTTAATGTACCCAAATATTTAGATGTGACTTTATTAAGTTGATTAATTAAACAGTTCTAAAATTTTAATAATATCTTAAAAGACTATTTAATTGATTAATTTAATTAAAAAATAAAGGGGAATAAAATAAACAATGTCGGTCTAATGCAATTTTCTAGACACTTCTTGGAGCCCTTTATATAGGGTGGTTTGGCATTGTATTTATTATCAATCAATTATCTATATATTATTGTATTTGCAATTCGAGTTAAAATTGGGCTTTTAGTATGATATTTTAGGGGTGCAAGATCCTCCCTAGATGGGAGAGCCCAACTAATTTAGAGGGTTATTTCCTCACATGTTATTTATCATTCCTCTATTTCACTTTTTGCTAATTTGTATTTTCACAAGTTGGAGAAATGTAATGTATCCAAATATTTAGATGTGACTTTATTAAGTTAATTAATTAAACGGTCCTAAAATTTTAATAATATCTTAACAGATTATTTAACTAATTAGTTTAATTATAAAATAAAGGGGAATAAAATAATAAATAGTGTCGGCCTGGTGCAATTTTCTAGACACTTCTTGGTGCCCTTTATATAGGGTGGTTGGTGTTACTCCTAAAGAGATTTTGTTGTCATTAGTTTTCTACAAAGTCATATAGGGAAGTCATATAATGAAGGAGACACAGTTGGTAAAAGCAACCGAGATAACCACCGAGCACCGAGCAATTATCAAGTACCGAGCAGTTATCAAGCATCGAGCGAGCTACATATACTAAGTCATGCAAAGATATTTACTAAGCACTCATAGACACCAAGAAGAGAGTACAAAGTTACCGAGTAAGCACTAGCATGTTATCAAGTATTCTAGAGCCGACATTTCATTTGAATTTAGATACATTGGATTTGGACACCAAACAGGAAGCATTGCACAGAATTCAAGGTAAGTGTTAGTTGAGTCATTGGGACTCCAAACACATGATTGAAACATGATCATGAGATAGGTCCACCAATGAATTTTTAGAAGGCATACAACATTGGAGATGCAACCTAAGTTTAACCACTTAATATCTACCATTGATTCATGTTTCCCTAGATCTGGTTTACCGCCTAAGTCACAGTTAATCACCTGGAAATTGTATAAGAGATCAATGTGAAAGAATGAGCAAGTTGATGATGATGATGTTGATGTTTTTGTTACTGAAGTTGAAGAGCTAAAGTTGATGAGGTTGGTGCGAAGAGAAATAATGGAGACATAAGCAGAAGGAAGCAGAGCTTATGATACTAAGCTACCAAGTGCAGAATAAGGTAACATAGTTATTGAGCATAATGAGTTTGGACAACATTTGAATGATGCATTCTTATTAGACAATTTTGTACTGAATTTTTTTGTAATCAGAGAAGTACAAATCCGATTTGTGGGTAGGCCCTAACAGGTCTTTATATTTTGTAAATCCTTTAACCAGGTACACCTCTTAGATTAGAGATTGTAAAATCCTTTAGCAAGGTAGACTAAATAAGACTTTTGTACTCTTAACCAAGTATAATACTCCTAACAGGGTAAGCTATCAGAAGTAGCTAAATTTTAGCTCTAACGGAGCAACCTTTATATTGTAGTAGTGAAGGATTGTGGATTTCATCCCCACCGTAGTTTTTTCCTCTAACAAAGGATTTTTGCGTGACCAAATCTTTATGTTATGTGTTGCAGATTTTATGATATGAGTCATTTACTTTATGTTCATATTATGCAATGTATTTAACTTAGTAATTGATCAGTTTCATTGCTTAAAAGCTTAAAAGGGTACTGATTCACCCCTCCCCTCTCAGTACTTAACTTTCCTAAGTTATTCCAATAACTGGTATCAGAGCTAGTCTCTTCAGAAAAGGATTTAACCACCTGAGAGTAAAGATCGTGGCTATGGAAAGTTACAAGCAATCTAATAAGATTGAGATTCTTGAGTTTAAATTAGAAAATGAAAAAGAAGTGATTGAAGATATGAAAAGAAAGTTAGAAAAGCCTTTGAAAGTGAGAAAGTAGCTGTGTAGTGAACTAAAATCCACACAAGAACATGTTGATACTCTTGAGACAGCATCTAAAGGTAGTCTGAATGATGAAGCTGAATAAATCATTGCATAACTTGTGGAAAAGAATAAGACACTCACCGAGCAACTTAACTCAGCAAAGAAAGATCAAGAAGCACAAGGAATAAGAATGAATGAGATACTTGACTCTAAGGGAGTAGTTGAAGATGCATTGAAATTAGTTGAAGAAGATACAAGAAAATCTGAGACTAATATAGCTGAGAAAGAATTTGAGAATCAATCACTGAAGTGTGAAGTTGACAGATTGGCCAGTAAACTGAAATCTGAAAAAGAAGCCAATGAGATACTAAAGAGAAATGAAGAAACATTAAGATCAGTGGATGCATATCTTAAAGGTTAGAGACAATTGAAAGACAAAATTAGACTTTGACTCAATAATCAGAGCACTGCTAAGAAAGGAAAGTAATCATGTTGACAATCAAGACACTTCTGCCCCACCGAAGTCAAACAAACCTATTGATGGGACTTTATGACCGGGTCCGCCAATAGATGTAAGTTGTCACCGAGTACTAGGGTACTGGCCAACTTTGCTTGTAAAGGTTGTTCGGGGAATAAATTCTTTGGGCCTTCAAGCATGTGAGAGTTGGGTCTCGATGGTGCGGAAGCTACGTTGGGAGTGTGACTGTTTTGTTCGGGGGGATAGCTAGTTTTCTTGGCTCGTCTTCTCTGAGGATTTTGGTAGGTTGGGGTTTCCAGTAAGCATTTGGGTTATTAAAGAAACTTCAAAAGATACGCTAGGGTTAGAAGTATTCCATTCTATCTATAGTTGTGCAAATACATTTAAAACATCAACCAAGCTCTAGCATACTACACTAAATACTGAATACACACAAAACCATCAGTTCATATATATCCAATAGCAAGGGGAAAATAAGGTCATTAATCTACTTAAAACATTAGAGCAAGGGACATTAGAAACATACAACACAAAAGAATGTTAACCCAGAGATCGGAACACTAACAACATCATTGCCAGAACTCTTCTTTCTTCATTAACAGGTTTTCCAGCGAGCACTGGTGCATACAATAATGGCTCCAAGGGAGCGTCTATCTACTGAGAAATTCTAAGAACTAAGGAGTATTGAGCTTTGTAACTACAAGAAAATAGAAATGTTGAAAGTGCTATAGCTATGGACTGCAAAATCATCAATTCTGCTGACCCTCGGAATGAGGTCAGACTTATTATTTATACACCTGTTTGCCCTAAAACTAACCTAACTTAACTTTACACTCAACAATAAAATATGATTTATGGTGGCCGGTACCCCGGTACCCAATGACAACTTACATCTGTTGGCAGACCCGGTCACAAAGTCTCGTCAATAGAAACTGGCGCTAGAAGGAGGACCTGAGCTCGTCCCCTTCTGAGGATTTAGTTCACACTACCTGAGGGTTCCCTAAGCCATAGTTTTAGGAAGAAGACCTTTAGTGGGATTGGATCATTTTCACCTGCTCAATTTGAAAGAGTCCTTAGAACAGCCCCCAATCCTAGAAGGTTTGTTTAACTCGAGCCTCCTGCTCGAAAGAAATGGACCCCAAAAACTAAGCCAGCCAACCTTGTCTGGGGATCTACTACATCTTAGAATACCCAAGTTTCCTAGAAAAACCTAGGGACTAATGCTCAGTCCACTCAGAATCCAACACCCCTGATGGTTGCATACTTTGGTAACACCAGGTCCCCAATGGGACAATTTTTGGGTGCAACCAACAATCTTCCTGTGCACACCTAGAAAAGATCTGCCCTTGATATGAGCACTTAGGCTCATGAACCATAGAAGAGCAACTATAGGCATACAAAGATGCCATGAACCAACATCGGATCTAACATCAGGATGTTGTGACCTGGATGTTCCCTCTATCCTTGGGACAGAACAAGTTGAACTAGTACCTTAACCTGCCTGCCAATTCCATTAATAGTTGGCAGGACATGGAGGATGCCTTTCTAGTGGCCTTCCACGTACATGTGGACCTAGCATGGTCCCACAGCTAGTTCATCTCCATCAGGAAGGAATTGAACGAACCCCTTACAGCATTCAACCATCGGTTCCAACGCGCCTTGAAGCGGTGCACGGGTCCCTTCATCCCATCCACAGACGTGACCATCTAGACATACCTTAACACAATGGACCCCTTCATTGCCACTCTCTTATGGAGAACTACCACCCCCACTGACCGGGATACTCTGGTGAAGGTTAACAACCTAGCCTTGGAGTTGTCTCGCAGTTTGAACAAAGCTCCGGGCGGGATTGGGCAGAGCATGCCTTTCAACATGATACCCAGTGGAACTTCTTACACTAGAGGATACAACCCCAATCAGGAAATGGGTGCTCCTACGATGGCCATGAATCATCCACCACCGCCGATAGACCAGCAGGCCCGGTACGTATACCCATCGCAAGCCTAGACAATACCGGGTCTAGAATTCATTCCCTGGAACCAGCCGCAGCAAACACAACAACCTTTGACACAACCTTCTAAAGTGCCTTTCTTGAAGTCACTAGCGGCTAGAGGACTACCGCCCTTGACTCCGGTAGCCATTGTCGCCTTCCCCAGGAACCAACCACAACAACCGTCACACTGTGACACGAACACCCAGTTGTCCGCCGAGGTAGAATCCCTCTAGTGATTGTTGTCCTCACTGACTGTGGACATGGGACAGCTGAAGGCAGGGTCTTTTGCACCCCACAGCACCAATTCCCAAAGAGGGAACATCTTCTCCAGCCAACGAAATACCAATGCCAGAGGAAGAAACTATAACAACGGGCCTCGGCCCAACCAACAGCAATGGAATAACAATGCTGACACCAGAGGTCCTCCTCCAAACCAAAATGCCACTTAGGGTAGTGCTGGACCTACCCATTTCATGCTAGTCATGGAACTCCAGCCTCTGACTAACTGGTGTAGATTGCATGACACCGGCTCTCATTCCAAGGGTCGGTAGAATTAATGATTTTGCAGTCCATAGCTATAGCACTTTCAGCATTACCATTTTCTTGTAGTTGCAAAGCTCAATGCTCCTTAGTTCTTAGAGGTTCTCAGTAGATAGATGCTCCCTTGGAGCCATTATTGTACGCACTAGTGCTCGCTGGAAAACCTGTTAATGAAGAAAGAAGAGTTCTGGCAATGATCTTGTTAGCGTTCTGATCTTTGGGTTAACATTCTTTTGTGTTGTATGTTTCTAATGTCCCTTGCTCTAATTTTTTAAGTAGATTAATGACCTTCTTTTCCCCTCGCTATTGGATATATATGAACTGATGGTTCTGTGTGTATTCAGTATTTAGTGTAGTATGTTAGAGCTTGGTTGATGTTTTAAATGTATTTGCACAACTATAGATTGAATGGATACTTCTAACCCTGGCGTATCTTTTGAAGTTTCTTTAATAACCCAAATGCTTGCAGGAAACCCCAACCTACTAAAATCCCTAGAGAAGATGAGCCAAGAAAACTAGCTATCCCCCCAAACAAAACAATCACACTCCCAACTTAGCTCTTGCACCGTCGAGACCCGACTCTCACGTGCTTGAAGGCCCAGAGAATTTATTCCCCGGACAACCTTTATAGGTGAAGTTGGCCGGTAGCCCGATACCTGATGACAACTTACATCTATTATCGGACCCGGTCACAAAGTACCCAGTGACAACTTACATCTGTTGGCAGACTTTGTGACTGGGTCTGCCAACAAAACCTTGTTGCTACCACTATTGGAAACTTGGACATACTGCAAATGTATGTAGAAGGAAAAGAGGTAATGTACCAAATATCTCTAATTTTGATGGATTTTGT
This sequence comes from Thuja plicata, assembly GCA_018584345.1. NCBI lineage: Eukaryota > Viridiplantae > Streptophyta > Pinopsida > Cupressales > Cupressaceae > Thuja > Thuja plicata. The sequence goes on from MU226169.1 coordinate 649,688, forward strand.
TATAACTACAATAAGTATGGGCATTGAGCATTTGAATGTAGATCAAAGACTGTAAACAACACAGAAAAGCCAAAATTTGATGGCTACTGCAATAACTGTAAGTATGGTCACAAATCTGAAGAATGCAGATCACAAAAAGGAAATGACAAATGGGTACCAAATGGATAGGATATACTAAACTGACAGAGTACATCCATACCATGGGACTACAATACAAGAATATCATGTTTAGTTTGTGGTAGGTATAGACATATTGTTGCGAGTTGCATGTTACTACATGGAAGGAACAATAGGAGATCTTGGAGAAACACTGGCATGGAATGCTTCCATTGTGACAAGCCAAGTCACCTTGACAAAGCCTACAGGTACTCAGGCAAATCTCCTACTGAGGAAGATACATCTGAGAAACCAAAAGTGAATGTTGAAGAAATGAGAGATCGGATGAATAGGACATGGAAAAGAAAGACTATGGATGATGGAACATCATTCGAGACAGTTGAAGGCACCACATCCTATGGATCGGATGCAACCAAATCTGCCTAATTAGTTAAGAGGTATGAGAAGGAACTACAAGTTAAATTTCAAATCTTAAATTGGTTCCTATTATATGTGCAAAAATCCATATTAGCATACTTAGATGCATTTGGATACATACTATTGATTATATGTTTCATACTTATTCAGTGAAAGGAATTATAATGTTGTATCATTTGGAAAAAGGAAATAGTTAGGTAATCTATCAGGTAAGTCAATGGAGCATTAATTATTACTTTATGACCATTGGAAACCCTAAACCTAGAAAAAGCTATAAATAGATCACATCGTCTATCATTGATACTTATCATTTTCTATAGCAGTGTGAGACAAGTTGCAGAATTAAGTCTTAAAGTGAATTCGAGTGATTGACAAGGTAATCCTAAACTATTTTAATCTACTATAAGATCAATTGAGCACATTTGAATATCATTTGGTTTCACCCTAGTTCTATTTGTGCAATCAAACTTAGAAAAGTGAAACCCTAAGTAAATCTAGCAAACAAATTGGAAAGAATGACACCTAAACTTAAGAATCTAGTTGTTGTGGAGAATGTTGAACCCGTGAACCCTAATTATAAATAACCTCCAGCGATAGCAGTAGAACCTGATAAGATGGGATCCCTAACATCACTTACACCAAGGGCTATATTGATTGAATATGTGTGAGCATTCATCCATTATAAAGTTGAGGAAATATGCATAGCTGAGATTGATGCATCATTTGAGAAACTGTGTGCGAACGGAAAGCTGAAGGATAACTATGTTCATCTAGAGTCAAAGGGTTTGAATCATGCCCTACATATTCTGAAAGTATTTAAACTAGAGTGGATAAGAATGGTTCTTAGCTGAGTTCATGACCAATTCATATGGCTTGACCAACCAGTCAAGATAAAAAAAGATGTTTTACACATGGTAACTAGTTACCCAATTAGAGATAAGCCAAAGGCTATGAGACAAACTGAGAAGAATAAATTGAGTGAATTGACCAAGGAAAAATGGGATAGGAGAGGTCTGAAATCATCTACTATTGAAGACCCTAAGCTGAAATTTGTGTGTAATATCATATCCTACCGAGTGTTTCAATTGTCAAGAGTTGATAGCATACCATGTGGAGGTGTACATTTCGCATACAAGATTGTGAAGAAGAACATGAAAATTGATATTTGTGAGATTATGTTGAAGCAATTAGAAGTTAATATGACTACCATAAGGAAAGCAAAGACAAACACTTTGAAGTTTCGATCGTTACTGGTATGCATATTTTTCTATTTTCTGAATTTCTTCCCATCTATTGGTGATATTAAATAGAGTACTAAGAATCCTATCATATATCAAATAAATGATTACATCCTGAGCCTAGGTGAAAATCTTCACATGATAATGAATTATTACTTTTTCAAGTTTCAAGCTAAGATGCATAAAAAGTTTAGGATATCACCCCAATTAGTTGAGAAATATCATAACACTATTTGTTTTGAAGTGGACACCGACACATGCATCATAAACACAGTTGAGACAAGGAGTATCTAGATACATCCTATAGGATGAGATGGATACAAACATTGCATTTCAACAAATTGAGACTATGTTAGCAAATCCTACTGACAAAAGAGCCAAAAGATATGGAACTTATGAAGATGTTAAAGAGAAGAGAAAATGAGAAATCCTAATACCTAAAGCCCAAAGGAGGACAGATAAAATGATTGATAAAGTGTCAAAGGATCTTGGAGTTGATGAAGAAGTAGATGAGATTGGACCCTCTGACACAAAAGGAAAGAAACCATAAGCAATGAAGGCCTCACCAAGTACTACAACTACCTAACAAAATATAAGGTCCATGGTTGCACCGAGAGAAAAAATAAAATCAAAAGCAGAAGAACCAAAAGGTAAAACATATACGAGAAGTAAGAAAGCTAAATTTGGACAAGTAGAAAATTGAATCTACCACCAAACAGTGAGACCGATACTAAATATCTTAGCAAACATAAGAATATAAGCTCATGTCGATTGCAAATGACTCTGGATAAGTCACTTGCGCTACTTAAGAAGAATGGAGGAATTATAGGAATCAGATATATGGAGCATGACAACCAGAATGAAGAAGATAAAACCAAGATAGAAGAGGTAGTTGTTTTCACTTTGTACAAGTTCAAACTTACACTGATTTCAAATTTATTAACCATCTACCTACTGAACTGTATAATCAAATTTGTTCTAGATGGAAGTATACATTGAATATTGAGAAGAAAATGAGGGAGAGATCTATGATTCTAGCTCAACCCACTATGTATGTAACTGAGATAAATGAGACAATGAAGAACTTCTCTACCTGATTTCTTATTAAATCTAGATCTTTAAGGATCGGGCTTGGAGAGTTAGAAAAAGTACAAAATGAGACTGATGTCTAATGCAGAAAAATTATTTCTATATACATGGAAGATGAGATAGGAAAAGATCAAGCTATCGAAGAGCAAGGTAAAGACAATCCTATTGATAGATTACATTAGATAAAGAAGAAATATTGATTGGAGATATTACAGAGAAGGACCCTAGCACCGAAATTTCTAAAGATAAAGATGTAATGAAAGCAAAGGAAACAGAAATTGAACAAATGAATACTGTTGATTTTGTCAATGCAAAACTATTAGAAGAAGTGCTAGAACAAGTCAACAAATATTTGGATGTTGATATAGGCATTTATAATGTTGCAACTGATACTGAGGAGAAAGGAAACAATCCACCTAAAGAAAAAGAACAAGGAGAAACCAAGGAGCCTAAGGCCACCAAGCCCAACACAGAATAGAGCACTAAGGCACCTTATACCGAGAACACCACACTACAACAAGAGAAAATCAGTGAACTTCCAAAGGATCAAGAAAAGGACACGACAGAACAAAAGATAGGGGAAAAGATAGAACACAAGCCAAAAGAAAAGACCGAAGAAAAGAAAGAGGAAAAGAAAAAGGAGTCACCGATAACTAAAGGTAAAGAAAAGGAAGAAGTGATGAAAGTTGAAAGTGTATTTGATGCTAGAGAGATCACATCTGATGCATTAAAGGCATCACCTTCCAAACAATTGTCTATTGTTGAAAGTATGTTGATCAAGAAGAAGAAATAAAAGAAGAGAAAACATATAGATATGAGTAAACCAATCATATTACCTCAAGTAGACCTATCTACTATGGACCCTGATGAAATGAAAGAATATGCAGAATTGGTGAGACTTAAGGCCATCCAAAACAAATCATTTCAAAAGAACAGAGAAAACACTCTATTGGAAGCTGTCAAAGAAGTACTACATGAGATTGTGTCAGATGCTACTATAAAGAGGAGGCAAGTCTTCTTAATCAAGTGGAAGATCTAATTCAACAAGTGCGAGAACCAAACAAAGACACAACTAAATACATGATGAAAGTTAATCAAAATAACATGGAACAAAAATTTACCAAAAATATCTTGAAGAGAATTGCCCTAGACAAGGTATCTCTTTTTCTGAAGCATGTACTGATATAGAGAACAAGTTGTCTAATATTCTTTTGTTATTTCAGCAATTTTGTTCCATTTCACATTTCCTTAAGGACATCAAGGGGAAAGAGGAATCTATTGAATAAGAGTTGACCGAGCATCTACAGAGCATCTCAACCGAGCCTGGATCTCTACATGCCTATTACTCAAAGGTCAAACAATTAATGGGAAGGCAGAAAGACATAAGAAATGCAGAACATACACTAAGGATAGAACTACTGGAGCTGCAAGAAACACTTATTCCACACATGGAGGTAATGCAAAACCATTTGAAGAAAGCCAATGATTTAGTTGCTACTCCTGATGGCAGTTCATTGGACACTATTACTGGAAGCTGATGTTGCTACATAGATTTTTGTTATGCAAACACTGAAGGACACATGGGAAGTAGCCCTAGCTGATGCAAAGGCTAAGTATAAACACCTTTTTGACAAGATATCTCTGAAAGATCATAAGAAGAAAGTATTGTTTTAGCATGTTTATCAGAAAAGAGGGATATACGTAAGAGGGATATAAGTACTAAAATTTATATACAAAAAGAGGGGATATACATAAGGGAGATATAAGTATTATAATTTTGAGCGTTATCAAAGGGAGAGTCATAACTTTTTTTTGAAGTTTTGAAAAAAAATTATGACTTTGAAGTTTTTTTAAAATGCCAAACTAATGTCAAAGGGGGAGATTGTTACTCCTAAAGATATTTTTCTGTCATTAGTTTTTTACAAAGTCATATAGGGAATTCATGTAATGAAGGAGACACGGTCGGTAAAGGTAACCAAGATAGCCACTGAGCACCGAGAATTTATCAAGTACCAAGTAGTTATCAAGCACCGAGCGAGCTACATATACCGAGTCATGCAAAGATAGTTACCAAGCACTCATAGACACTGCGAAGAGAGTACAGAGTTACCGAGTAAGAACAAGCATGTTACCGAGTATTCTAGAGCTGATATTTCATTTCAATTTAGATACATTTGATCTGGACACCGAACAGGAAGCATTGCACAAAATTCAAGGTAAGCATTAGTTGAGTCGTTGGGACTCCAAACACATTATTGAACATGGTCACTAGGAAGGTCCACCAATGAAGTTTCAGAAGGCATACAACATTGGAGATGTAACTTAATTTTAACCACTTAATCTCTATTGTTGATTCATGTTCCCCTACATCTGGTCAATTGCCTAAGTCACAGTTAACCGCCTGGAAATTGTATAAGAGATCATTGTGAAAGAATGAGCAAGTTGATGATGATGATGTTTTTGTTGTTGCTACTGAAGTTGAAGAGATGAAGTTGATGAGGTTTGTGCGAAGAAAAAAAATGGAGACATAAGTAGAAGGAATTAGATCTTATGTTACTAAGCTACCAAGTGCAGAATAAGGTAACACAGTTATTGAGCATAATGAGTTTGGACAGCATTTGAATGATTTATTCTTATCACACAATTTTGTATGGAATTTTGTTGTAATCATAGAAGTACAAATCCCATTTGCGGGTAGGCCCTAAAAGGTCTTTATATTTTTTAAATCCTTTAATTGGGTACATCTCTTAGATTAGAGATTGTAAAATCCTTTATCAATGTAGACTAAATAAGTCTTTTGTACTTTTAATCGAGTATAATACTCCTAAAAGGGTAAGATAACAGAAGTAGATAAATTATATCTCTAACTCAGCAACCTTTATACTGCAGTAGTGAAGGATTGTGGGTGTCATCCCCACCGTAGTTTTTTCCTCACTGTAGTTTTTTCCTCTAACAAAGGATTTTTGTGTGACCAAATCTCTGTGTTATGTGTTGCAGATTTTATGACGTGAGTCATTTACTTTATGTTCATATTATGCAATGTATTCAACTCATTAATTGATCAGTTTGTATGCTTAAAAGATTAAAAGGGTACTGAATCACCCCTCCCCTCTTACTACTTAGCTTTCCTAAGTTATTCCAAAAATTGGTATCAGAGCTAGTCTCTTCATAAAAGGGTTTAACCACCTAAGAGTAAAGATCATGGCTATGGAAAGTTACAAGCAATCTAAGAAGATTGAGAGTCTTGAGTTTGAATTAGAAAATGCACAAGAAGTGATTGAAGATATGGAAAGAAAGTTATAAAAGTCTTTGAAAGTGAGAAAGTAGTTGTGTAGTGAACTAAAATCCACACAAGAACATGTTGATACTCTTGAGACAGCATCTGAAGGTAGTCTGAATGATGAAGTTGAATCAATCATTGCAAAACTCATGGAAAAGAACAAGACACTCATCGAGCAACTGAAATCAGCAAAGAAAGATCAAGAAGCACAAGGAATAAGAATGAATGAGATACTTGACTCTAAGGGAGCAGTTGAAGATGCGTTGAAATTAGTTGAAGAAGACAAAATAAAATCTAAGACTAAAATAGTTGAAAAAGAATCTGAGAATCAAGCACTGAAGTGTGAAGTTGACAGATTAGCCAGTGAACTAAAATATGAAAAAGAAGCCAATGAGATACTAATGAGAAATGAAGAAACACTAAGATCATTGGATGCATAGCTTAAAGGTCAGAGACAACTGAAAGACAAAACTGGACTTTGATTCAATAGTGAGAGAACTACTGAGAAAGGAGAGTCCTCTAATCATGCTGACAATCAAGACACTTATGCCCCACCAAAGTCAAACAAACCTAGCTGCTACTACTGTGGGAAACTTCGACATACTACAAATGTATGCAGAATAAAAAGAGGTAATGTACCGAATATTTTTAAGTTTGATGGATATTGTTATAACTATAATAAGTATGGGCACCAAGCATTTGAATGCAGATCAAAGACTGTAAACAACACAAGAAAGCCAAAATTTGATGGCTACTACAATAACTTCAACAAGTATGGTCACAAATCTAAAGAATGTAGTTCACAAAAAGGAAATGACAAATGGGTATCGAACTGACAGAATATACCAAACCGATAGAGTACATCCATACTATGGGACTATAATATAAGATAATCATGTTTAGTCTATGGTAGGTATGGACATATTGTTGTGAACTGCATGTTACCGCATGGTAATAACAGTGGGAGATCTTGGAGAAACCCTAGCATGGCATGCTTTCATTGTCACAAGTTAGGTCACCTTGCCAAAGACTATAGGTATCGAGGCAAAGCTCCTATCGAGGAAGAGAAATCTGAGAAACTGAAAGTGAATGTTCAAGAAATGAGATATCGGATGCATAAGACATGGAAAATAAAGACTGTGGATGATGGAACATCATTCGAGACAGTTGAAGGCACCACATCTTCTAGATCGAGTGCAACCAACTTTGCCTAATCAGTTAAAAGGTATGGCCACAAACTACAAGTTAAATTTCAAATCTTAAATCGATTCCTAGTATATGTGCAGAAATCCATATTAGCATACTTAGATGCATTTGGATACATACTGTTGATTCTATGTTTCATACTTATTTGGTGAAAGGAATTATAATGTTGTATCATTCGGTAAAAGGAAATAGTTAGGTAATCGGTCAAGTTTGGTGGAGCATTAATTTTTACTTTATGACCATTGGAAACCCTAAACCTAGAAAAAGCTATAAATAGACCACATTGTCTATCATTGTTACTTATTAATTTCTAGAGTAGTTTGAGAAAAGTTGCAGAATTAAGTCTTCAAGAGAATTAGAACGATTGAAAAGGTAATCCTAAACTATTTTAATCTACTATAAGATCAATTGAGCACATTTGAATAACATTTGGTGTCACCCTAGTTCTGTTTGCATAACCAAGCTGAGAAAAGTGAAACCCTAAGTAAATCTAGCAGAGAAATTGGAAATAATGGCACCTAAACTTAAGAATCCAGTTGTTGTAGAGAATGTTGAACTCATGAACCCTAAGTATAAATTACCTCTAGCGATAGCAGTATAACCTGATAAGATGGGAGCCCTAACATAAATTCCACTAGGGGTTATATTGATTAAATATGTGCGAGCATTCATTCATTGTAAAGTTGAGGAAATATGCATAGTTGAGATTGATGCATCATTTCAGAAACTATGTGCAAACAGAAAGCTAAAGGATTACTATGTTCATCTGGAGTCAAAGGATTTGACTCATGCCCTGCATATTCTAAAATTATTTAAAATAGAGTAGATAAGAATGGTTCTTAGCTGAGTTCATGACCAATTCATGTGGCTTAACCAACTAGTGAAGATAACAAAAGATGTTTTACACATTGTAACTGGTTACCCGATTGGAGATAAGACAAAGGCTATGAGACAAATTGAGAAGAATAAATTAAGTGAATTGGAAAAGGAAAAATGGGATGGGAGAGGTCTAAAAACATCTACTATTGAAGACCCTAAGCTGAAATTTGCATGTAATATCATATCCTATCGAGTGTTTCAATCTTCAAGAGTTGACAGCATACCATGTGGAGTTGTAGATTTGGCGTACAAGATTGTGAAGAAGAACATGCAGATTGATATTTGTGAGATTATGTTGAAGCAATTAGAAGATAATATGAATACCATAAGGAAAGAAAAGACAAAAACTTTGAAGTTTGGATCGTTACTAGTATGCATATTTTTCTATTTTCTAAATTTCTTCCCATCTATTGATGATGTTACATGGAGTATTGAGAAGCCTATCATATATCAAATAAATGATTACATCTTGAGCCTAGGTGAAAATATTGACATGATAATGAATGATTAATTTTTCAAGTTTCAATCTAAGATGCATAAAAAGTTCAGGATATCACCCCAATTGGTTGAGAAATATCATGACACTATTTGTTTTGAAGTGGACACCTACACATGAATCATAAAGGTAGTTGAGCCAAAGAGTATTTGGATACAGCCTATGGGATACGAGATAGATACAGACATTGCATTTCAACAAATTGAGATTATGTTAGCAAAGCCTGCTGACAAAAGACCTAAAAGATATGGCACTTATGAAGAGGTTAAAGAGAAGAGAAAACAAGAAATCCTAATACCTAAAGCTCAAAGGAGGAAAGATAAAATGATTGATAAATTTTTAAAGGATCTTGGATTTGATGAAGAATGAGATGAGGTTGGACCTTCTGACATAAAAGGAAAGAAACCATCAGCAATGAAGGCCTCACCAAGTACTACAACTACTAAACCAAATACAAGGTTGACAGCTGCACCGAGAGCAAAAACAAAATAAAAAGAAGAAGAACCAAAAGGTAAAACATATGTGAGAAGTAATAAAGCTACAATTCAGACAAGGAGAAAATTGAATCTACGACTAGACAATGAGACCGATACTAAATATCTAAGCAAACATAAGAATATAAGCTCAGGTCCATTGCAAATGACTCTAGATAAGTCACTTAAGCTACTTAAGAAGAATGGAGGAATTACAAGAATCAGATGATTAGGATGGTATTGGGAAATACTTAAATCTAATTTTTCAGTATTTTCTATTGATTATCTTTCCAACAAAGTAAACGGTTTGCGAATCGGACCTAGGACTAGAAAGTTATACCTTCTCCAAGTAGGCCTAAATTTTTATATAGTTTTTTGAAATTTTTGGTAGTTTTAATAAGTTTATTTGTAATAAACATTATGATGACTCTTCATTTCATTCCCAAGGTATTCTAGTGACCCTTGGGATCCATCATATTTGTATAAACTCCAATTTCGAATAGAATGGATTAATTTTTGGCTTATAATTCTGTTGTTAGTCTTCTGGTTTTTTTATTGAACTTGACAATACCGCGGGTATCACACCAGGTATTGTAATCTGATTCATAATTCAGATCATCGGATATATGGAGTATGAAAACCAGAATGAAGAAGATAAAACCAAGATAGAATATGCAATTATTTTCACTGTGTACAAGTTCAAATTTATACTAATTGAAGATGTTAGCCATCTACCTATTGAATTATATAACAAAATTGATGCTAGATGGAAGTATGCATTGAATATTGAAAATAAAATGAGGGAGAGATCCCTAATTCTAGCTCAACCTACTATGTCTATAACTAAGATAGATGAGACAATGAAGAACTTCTCTAATCAATTTCCTATTAAAGGTAGATCTTTAAGGATCATGCTTGGAGAGTTAGAGAAAGTACAAAATGAGACCGATGTCCAATGGAGAAAAATTCTTTCTATATACATGGAAGATGAGACAGGAAAAGATCAAGCTAATGAATAGCAAGGTAAGGACAATCCTATTGATCTTACATTGGATAAAGATGAAATATTTATTGGAGATATTAAAGAGAAGGACCCTAGCACTGACCTAGCACCGAAATTTCTGAAGATGAAGATGTAATGAAAGCAAAGGAAACAGAGACTGAACAAATGAATATTGTTGATCTTGTCAATGCAAAACTATTAGAGGAAGTGCTAGAACAAGTCAACAAATATTTGGATGTTTATATAGACATTTCTAATGTTTCACCTGATACTGAGGATAAAGGCAATGATCCACCTAAAGAAAAAGAACAAGGAAAAACCAAGGAGCTTATGTCAACCAAGCCCAACACAGAATAGAGCATTGAGGCACCTTCTACTAAGAACACCACACTACAACAAGAGAAATTCAGTGAACTTCCAAAGGATCAAGAAAAGAACAAGACAAAACAAAAGACATAACACAAGCCAGAAGAAAAGACCGAAGAAAAGCAAGAGGAAAAGAAAAAGGAGTCATCGATAACTAAAGGTAAAGACAAGCAAGAAGAGATGAAAGTTGAAAGTGTATTTGATGATACAAAGACCACATCTGATGCATTAAAGGCATCACCTTCCACAAAATTGTCTACTGGTGAAAGTATGTTGATCAAGAAGAAGAAATCAAAGAAGAGAAAACATATAGATATGAGTCAACCGATCATATTACCTCAAGTAGACCTATCTACTATGGA
>MU226169.1:660713-672097 GCA_018584345.1 Thuja plicata
TATGAGAAGGAACTACAAGTTAAATTTCAAATCTTAAATTGGTTCCTATTATATGTGCAAAAATCCATATTAGCATACTTAGATGCATTTGGATACATACTATTGATTATATGTTTCATACTTATTCAGTGAAAGGAATTATAATGTTGTATCATTTGGAAAAAGGAAATAGTTAGGTAATCTATCAGGTAAGTCAATGGAGCATTAATTATTACTTTATGACCATTGGAAACCCTAAACCTAGAAAAAGCTATAAATAGATCACATCGTCTATCATTGATACTTATCATTTTCTATAGCAGTGTGAGACAAGTTGCAGAATTAAGTCTTAAAGTGAATTCGAGTGATTGACAAGGTAATCCTAAACTATTTTAATCTACTATAAGATCAATTGAGCACATTTGAATATCATTTGGTTTCACCCTAGTTCTATTTGTGCAATCAAACTTAGAAAAGTGAAACCCTAAGTAAATCTAGCAAACAAATTGGAAAGAATGACACCTAAACTTAAGAATCTAGTTGTTGTGGAGAATGTTGAACCCGTGAACCCTAATTATAAATAACCTCCAGCGATAGCAGTAGAACCTGATAAGATGGGATCCCTAACATCACTTACACCAAGGGCTATATTGATTGAATATGTGTGAGCATTCATCCATTATAAAGTTGAGGAAATATGCATAGCTGAGATTGATGCATCATTTGAGAAACTGTGTGCGAACGGAAAGCTGAAGGATAACTATGTTCATCTAGAGTCAAAGGGTTTGAATCATGCCCTACATATTCTGAAAGTATTTAAACTAGAGTGGATAAGAATGGTTCTTAGCTGAGTTCATGACCAATTCATATGGCTTGACCAACCAGTCAAGATAAAAAAAGATGTTTTACACATGGTAACTAGTTACCCAATTAGAGATAAGCCAAAGGCTATGAGACAAACTGAGAAGAATAAATTGAGTGAATTGACCAAGGAAAAATGGGATAGGAGAGGTCTGAAATCATCTACTATTGAAGACCCTAAGCTGAAATTTGTGTGTAATATCATATCCTACCGAGTGTTTCAATTGTCAAGAGTTGATAGCATACCATGTGGAGGTGTACATTTCGCATACAAGATTGTGAAGAAGAACATGAAAATTGATATTTGTGAGATTATGTTGAAGCAATTAGAAGTTAATATGACTACCATAAGGAAAGCAAAGACAAACACTTTGAAGTTTCGATCGTTACTGGTATGCATATTTTTCTATTTTCTGAATTTCTTCCCATCTATTGGTGATATTAAATAGAGTACTAAGAATCCTATCATATATCAAATAAATGATTACATCCTGAGCCTAGGTGAAAATCTTCACATGATAATGAATTATTACTTTTTCAAGTTTCAAGCTAAGATGCATAAAAAGTTTAGGATATCACCCCAATTAGTTGAGAAATATCATAACACTATTTGTTTTGAAGTGGACACCGACACATGCATCATAAACACAGTTGAGACAAGGAGTATCTAGATACATCCTATAGGATGAGATGGATACAAACATTGCATTTCAACAAATTGAGACTATGTTAGCAAATCCTACTGACAAAAGAGCCAAAAGATATGGAACTTATGAAGATGTTAAAGAGAAGAGAAAATGAGAAATCCTAATACCTAAAGCCCAAAGGAGGACAGATAAAATGATTGATAAAGTGTCAAAGGATCTTGGAGTTGATGAAGAAGTAGATGAGATTGGACCCTCTGACACAAAAGGAAAGAAACCATAAGCAATGAAGGCCTCACCAAGTACTACAACTACCTAACAAAATATAAGGTCCATGGTTGCACCGAGAGAAAAAATAAAATCAAAAGCAGAAGAACCAAAAGGTAAAACATATACGAGAAGTAAGAAAGCTAAATTTGGACAAGTAGAAAATTGAATCTACCACCAAACAGTGAGACCGATACTAAATATCTTAGCAAACATAAGAATATAAGCTCATGTCGATTGCAAATGACTCTGGATAAGTCACTTGCGCTACTTAAGAAGAATGGAGGAATTATAGGAATCAGATATATGGAGCATGACAACCAGAATGAAGAAGATAAAACCAAGATAGAAGAGGTAGTTGTTTTCACTTTGTACAAGTTCAAACTTACACTGATTTCAAATTTATTAACCATCTACCTACTGAACTGTATAATCAAATTTGTTCTAGATGGAAGTATACATTGAATATTGAGAAGAAAATGAGGGAGAGATCTATGATTCTAGCTCAACCCACTATGTATGTAACTGAGATAAATGAGACAATGAAGAACTTCTCTACCTGATTTCTTATTAAATCTAGATCTTTAAGGATCGGGCTTGGAGAGTTAGAAAAAGTACAAAATGAGACTGATGTCTAATGCAGAAAAATTATTTCTATATACATGGAAGATGAGATAGGAAAAGATCAAGCTATCGAAGAGCAAGGTAAAGACAATCCTATTGATAGATTACATTAGATAAAGAAGAAATATTGATTGGAGATATTACAGAGAAGGACCCTAGCACCGAAATTTCTAAAGATAAAGATGTAATGAAAGCAAAGGAAACAGAAATTGAACAAATGAATACTGTTGATTTTGTCAATGCAAAACTATTAGAAGAAGTGCTAGAACAAGTCAACAAATATTTGGATGTTGATATAGGCATTTATAATGTTGCAACTGATACTGAGGAGAAAGGAAACAATCCACCTAAAGAAAAAGAACAAGGAGAAACCAAGGAGCCTAAGGCCACCAAGCCCAACACAGAATAGAGCACTAAGGCACCTTATACCGAGAACACCACACTACAACAAGAGAAAATCAGTGAACTTCCAAAGGATCAAGAAAAGGACACGACAGAACAAAAGATAGGGGAAAAGATAGAACACAAGCCAAAAGAAAAGACCGAAGAAAAGAAAGAGGAAAAGAAAAAGGAGTCACCGATAACTAAAGGTAAAGAAAAGGAAGAAGTGATGAAAGTTGAAAGTGTATTTGATGCTAGAGAGATCACATCTGATGCATTAAAGGCATCACCTTCCAAACAATTGTCTATTGTTGAAAGTATGTTGATCAAGAAGAAGAAATAAAAGAAGAGAAAACATATAGATATGAGTAAACCAATCATATTACCTCAAGTAGACCTATCTACTATGGACCCTGATGAAATGAAAGAATATGCAGAATTGGTGAGACTTAAGGCCATCCAAAACAAATCATTTCAAAAGAACAGAGAAAACACTCTATTGGAAGCTGTCAAAGAAGTACTACATGAGATTGTGTCAGATGCTACTATAAAGAGGAGGCAAGTCTTCTTAATCAAGTGGAAGATCTAATTCAACAAGTGCGAGAACCAAACAAAGACACAACTAAATACATGATGAAAGTTAATCAAAATAACATGGAACAAAAATTTACCAAAAATATCTTGAAGAGAATTGCCCTAGACAAGGTATCTCTTTTTCTGAAGCATGTACTGATATAGAGAACAAGTTGTCTAATATTCTTTTGTTATTTCAGCAATTTTGTTCCATTTCACATTTCCTTAAGGACATCAAGGGGAAAGAGGAATCTATTGAATAAGAGTTGACCGAGCATCTACAGAGCATCTCAACCGAGCCTGGATCTCTACATGCCTATTACTCAAAGGTCAAACAATTAATGGGAAGGCAGAAAGACATAAGAAATGCAGAACATACACTAAGGATAGAACTACTGGAGCTGCAAGAAACACTTATTCCACACATGGAGGTAATGCAAAACCATTTGAAGAAAGCCAATGATTTAGTTGCTACTCCTGATGGCAGTTCATTGGACACTATTACTGGAAGCTGATGTTGCTACATAGATTTTTGTTATGCAAACACTGAAGGACACATGGGAAGTAGCCCTAGCTGATGCAAAGGCTAAGTATAAACACCTTTTTGACAAGATATCTCTGAAAGATCATAAGAAGAAAGTATTGTTTTAGCATGTTTATCAGAAAAGAGGGATATACGTAAGAGGGATATAAGTACTAAAATTTATATACAAAAAGAGGGGATATACATAAGGGAGATATAAGTATTATAATTTTGAGCGTTATCAAAGGGAGAGTCATAACTTTTTTTTGAAGTTTTGAAAAAAAATTATGACTTTGAAGTTTTTTTAAAATGCCAAACTAATGTCAAAGGGGGAGATTGTTACTCCTAAAGATATTTTTCTGTCATTAGTTTTTTACAAAGTCATATAGGGAATTCATGTAATGAAGGAGACACGGTCGGTAAAGGTAACCAAGATAGCCACTGAGCACCGAGAATTTATCAAGTACCAAGTAGTTATCAAGCACCGAGCGAGCTACATATACCGAGTCATGCAAAGATAGTTACCAAGCACTCATAGACACTGCGAAGAGAGTACAGAGTTACCGAGTAAGAACAAGCATGTTACCGAGTATTCTAGAGCTGATATTTCATTTCAATTTAGATACATTTGATCTGGACACCGAACAGGAAGCATTGCACAAAATTCAAGGTAAGCATTAGTTGAGTCGTTGGGACTCCAAACACATTATTGAACATGGTCACTAGGAAGGTCCACCAATGAAGTTTCAGAAGGCATACAACATTGGAGATGTAACTTAATTTTAACCACTTAATCTCTATTGTTGATTCATGTTCCCCTACATCTGGTCAATTGCCTAAGTCACAGTTAACCGCCTGGAAATTGTATAAGAGATCATTGTGAAAGAATGAGCAAGTTGATGATGATGATGTTTTTGTTGTTGCTACTGAAGTTGAAGAGATGAAGTTGATGAGGTTTGTGCGAAGAAAAAAAATGGAGACATAAGTAGAAGGAATTAGATCTTATGTTACTAAGCTACCAAGTGCAGAATAAGGTAACACAGTTATTGAGCATAATGAGTTTGGACAGCATTTGAATGATTTATTCTTATCACACAATTTTGTATGGAATTTTGTTGTAATCATAGAAGTACAAATCCCATTTGCGGGTAGGCCCTAAAAGGTCTTTATATTTTTTAAATCCTTTAATTGGGTACATCTCTTAGATTAGAGATTGTAAAATCCTTTATCAATGTAGACTAAATAAGTCTTTTGTACTTTTAATCGAGTATAATACTCCTAAAAGGGTAAGATAACAGAAGTAGATAAATTATATCTCTAACTCAGCAACCTTTATACTGCAGTAGTGAAGGATTGTGGGTGTCATCCCCACCGTAGTTTTTTCCTCACTGTAGTTTTTTCCTCTAACAAAGGATTTTTGTGTGACCAAATCTCTGTGTTATGTGTTGCAGATTTTATGACGTGAGTCATTTACTTTATGTTCATATTATGCAATGTATTCAACTCATTAATTGATCAGTTTGTATGCTTAAAAGATTAAAAGGGTACTGAATCACCCCTCCCCTCTTACTACTTAGCTTTCCTAAGTTATTCCAAAAATTGGTATCAGAGCTAGTCTCTTCATAAAAGGGTTTAACCACCTAAGAGTAAAGATCATGGCTATGGAAAGTTACAAGCAATCTAAGAAGATTGAGAGTCTTGAGTTTGAATTAGAAAATGCACAAGAAGTGATTGAAGATATGGAAAGAAAGTTATAAAAGTCTTTGAAAGTGAGAAAGTAGTTGTGTAGTGAACTAAAATCCACACAAGAACATGTTGATACTCTTGAGACAGCATCTGAAGGTAGTCTGAATGATGAAGTTGAATCAATCATTGCAAAACTCATGGAAAAGAACAAGACACTCATCGAGCAACTGAAATCAGCAAAGAAAGATCAAGAAGCACAAGGAATAAGAATGAATGAGATACTTGACTCTAAGGGAGCAGTTGAAGATGCGTTGAAATTAGTTGAAGAAGACAAAATAAAATCTAAGACTAAAATAGTTGAAAAAGAATCTGAGAATCAAGCACTGAAGTGTGAAGTTGACAGATTAGCCAGTGAACTAAAATATGAAAAAGAAGCCAATGAGATACTAATGAGAAATGAAGAAACACTAAGATCATTGGATGCATAGCTTAAAGGTCAGAGACAACTGAAAGACAAAACTGGACTTTGATTCAATAGTGAGAGAACTACTGAGAAAGGAGAGTCCTCTAATCATGCTGACAATCAAGACACTTATGCCCCACCAAAGTCAAACAAACCTAGCTGCTACTACTGTGGGAAACTTCGACATACTACAAATGTATGCAGAATAAAAAGAGGTAATGTACCGAATATTTTTAAGTTTGATGGATATTGTTATAACTATAATAAGTATGGGCACCAAGCATTTGAATGCAGATCAAAGACTGTAAACAACACAAGAAAGCCAAAATTTGATGGCTACTACAATAACTTCAACAAGTATGGTCACAAATCTAAAGAATGTAGTTCACAAAAAGGAAATGACAAATGGGTATCGAACTGACAGAATATACCAAACCGATAGAGTACATCCATACTATGGGACTATAATATAAGATAATCATGTTTAGTCTATGGTAGGTATGGACATATTGTTGTGAACTGCATGTTACCGCATGGTAATAACAGTGGGAGATCTTGGAGAAACCCTAGCATGGCATGCTTTCATTGTCACAAGTTAGGTCACCTTGCCAAAGACTATAGGTATCGAGGCAAAGCTCCTATCGAGGAAGAGAAATCTGAGAAACTGAAAGTGAATGTTCAAGAAATGAGATATCGGATGCATAAGACATGGAAAATAAAGACTGTGGATGATGGAACATCATTCGAGACAGTTGAAGGCACCACATCTTCTAGATCGAGTGCAACCAACTTTGCCTAATCAGTTAAAAGGTATGGCCACAAACTACAAGTTAAATTTCAAATCTTAAATCGATTCCTAGTATATGTGCAGAAATCCATATTAGCATACTTAGATGCATTTGGATACATACTGTTGATTCTATGTTTCATACTTATTTGGTGAAAGGAATTATAATGTTGTATCATTCGGTAAAAGGAAATAGTTAGGTAATCGGTCAAGTTTGGTGGAGCATTAATTTTTACTTTATGACCATTGGAAACCCTAAACCTAGAAAAAGCTATAAATAGACCACATTGTCTATCATTGTTACTTATTAATTTCTAGAGTAGTTTGAGAAAAGTTGCAGAATTAAGTCTTCAAGAGAATTAGAACGATTGAAAAGGTAATCCTAAACTATTTTAATCTACTATAAGATCAATTGAGCACATTTGAATAACATTTGGTGTCACCCTAGTTCTGTTTGCATAACCAAGCTGAGAAAAGTGAAACCCTAAGTAAATCTAGCAGAGAAATTGGAAATAATGGCACCTAAACTTAAGAATCCAGTTGTTGTAGAGAATGTTGAACTCATGAACCCTAAGTATAAATTACCTCTAGCGATAGCAGTATAACCTGATAAGATGGGAGCCCTAACATAAATTCCACTAGGGGTTATATTGATTAAATATGTGCGAGCATTCATTCATTGTAAAGTTGAGGAAATATGCATAGTTGAGATTGATGCATCATTTCAGAAACTATGTGCAAACAGAAAGCTAAAGGATTACTATGTTCATCTGGAGTCAAAGGATTTGACTCATGCCCTGCATATTCTAAAATTATTTAAAATAGAGTAGATAAGAATGGTTCTTAGCTGAGTTCATGACCAATTCATGTGGCTTAACCAACTAGTGAAGATAACAAAAGATGTTTTACACATTGTAACTGGTTACCCGATTGGAGATAAGACAAAGGCTATGAGACAAATTGAGAAGAATAAATTAAGTGAATTGGAAAAGGAAAAATGGGATGGGAGAGGTCTAAAAACATCTACTATTGAAGACCCTAAGCTGAAATTTGCATGTAATATCATATCCTATCGAGTGTTTCAATCTTCAAGAGTTGACAGCATACCATGTGGAGTTGTAGATTTGGCGTACAAGATTGTGAAGAAGAACATGCAGATTGATATTTGTGAGATTATGTTGAAGCAATTAGAAGATAATATGAATACCATAAGGAAAGAAAAGACAAAAACTTTGAAGTTTGGATCGTTACTAGTATGCATATTTTTCTATTTTCTAAATTTCTTCCCATCTATTGATGATGTTACATGGAGTATTGAGAAGCCTATCATATATCAAATAAATGATTACATCTTGAGCCTAGGTGAAAATATTGACATGATAATGAATGATTAATTTTTCAAGTTTCAATCTAAGATGCATAAAAAGTTCAGGATATCACCCCAATTGGTTGAGAAATATCATGACACTATTTGTTTTGAAGTGGACACCTACACATGAATCATAAAGGTAGTTGAGCCAAAGAGTATTTGGATACAGCCTATGGGATACGAGATAGATACAGACATTGCATTTCAACAAATTGAGATTATGTTAGCAAAGCCTGCTGACAAAAGACCTAAAAGATATGGCACTTATGAAGAGGTTAAAGAGAAGAGAAAACAAGAAATCCTAATACCTAAAGCTCAAAGGAGGAAAGATAAAATGATTGATAAATTTTTAAAGGATCTTGGATTTGATGAAGAATGAGATGAGGTTGGACCTTCTGACATAAAAGGAAAGAAACCATCAGCAATGAAGGCCTCACCAAGTACTACAACTACTAAACCAAATACAAGGTTGACAGCTGCACCGAGAGCAAAAACAAAATAAAAAGAAGAAGAACCAAAAGGTAAAACATATGTGAGAAGTAATAAAGCTACAATTCAGACAAGGAGAAAATTGAATCTACGACTAGACAATGAGACCGATACTAAATATCTAAGCAAACATAAGAATATAAGCTCAGGTCCATTGCAAATGACTCTAGATAAGTCACTTAAGCTACTTAAGAAGAATGGAGGAATTACAAGAATCAGATGATTAGGATGGTATTGGGAAATACTTAAATCTAATTTTTCAGTATTTTCTATTGATTATCTTTCCAACAAAGTAAACGGTTTGCGAATCGGACCTAGGACTAGAAAGTTATACCTTCTCCAAGTAGGCCTAAATTTTTATATAGTTTTTTGAAATTTTTGGTAGTTTTAATAAGTTTATTTGTAATAAACATTATGATGACTCTTCATTTCATTCCCAAGGTATTCTAGTGACCCTTGGGATCCATCATATTTGTATAAACTCCAATTTCGAATAGAATGGATTAATTTTTGGCTTATAATTCTGTTGTTAGTCTTCTGGTTTTTTTATTGAACTTGACAATACCGCGGGTATCACACCAGGTATTGTAATCTGATTCATAATTCAGATCATCGGATATATGGAGTATGAAAACCAGAATGAA
The DNA here is from genome assembly GCA_018584345.1 of Thuja plicata. Taxonomy (NCBI): domain Eukaryota; kingdom Viridiplantae; phylum Streptophyta; class Pinopsida; order Cupressales; family Cupressaceae; genus Thuja; species Thuja plicata. The sequence continues at coordinate 670,004 of MU226169.1, forward strand.
GAAGATAAAACCAAGATAGAATATGCAATTATTTTCACTGTGTACAAGTTCAAATTTATACTAATTGAAGATGTTAGCCATCTACCTATTGAATTATATAACAAAATTGATGCTAGATGGAAGTATGCATTGAATATTGAAAATAAAATGAGGGAGAGATCCCTAATTCTAGCTCAACCTACTATGTCTATAACTAAGATAGATGAGACAATGAAGAACTTCTCTAATCAATTTCCTATTAAAGGTAGATCTTTAAGGATCATGCTTGGAGAGTTAGAGAAAGTACAAAATGAGACCGATGTCCAATGGAGAAAAATTCTTTCTATATACATGGAAGATGAGACAGGAAAAGATCAAGCTAATGAATAGCAAGGTAAGGACAATCCTATTGATCTTACATTGGATAAAGATGAAATATTTATTGGAGATATTAAAGAGAAGGACCCTAGCACTGACCTAGCACCGAAATTTCTGAAGATGAAGATGTAATGAAAGCAAAGGAAACAGAGACTGAACAAATGAATATTGTTGATCTTGTCAATGCAAAACTATTAGAGGAAGTGCTAGAACAAGTCAACAAATATTTGGATGTTTATATAGACATTTCTAATGTTTCACCTGATACTGAGGATAAAGGCAATGATCCACCTAAAGAAAAAGAACAAGGAAAAACCAAGGAGCTTATGTCAACCAAGCCCAACACAGAATAGAGCATTGAGGCACCTTCTACTAAGAACACCACACTACAACAAGAGAAATTCAGTGAACTTCCAAAGGATCAAGAAAAGAACAAGACAAAACAAAAGACATAACACAAGCCAGAAGAAAAGACCGAAGAAAAGCAAGAGGAAAAGAAAAAGGAGTCATCGATAACTAAAGGTAAAGACAAGCAAGAAGAGATGAAAGTTGAAAGTGTATTTGATGATACAAAGACCACATCTGATGCATTAAAGGCATCACCTTCCACAAAATTGTCTACTGGTGAAAGTATGTTGATCAAGAAGAAGAAATCAAAGAAGAGAAAACATATAGATATGAGTCAACCGATCATATTACCTCAAGTAGACCTATCTACTATGGACCCTGATGAAATGAAAGAATATTCAAAATTAGTGAGACTTAAGGCCATCCAAAACAAATCATTTCAGAAGAACAGAGAAAACATTGTATTGGAAGATGTCAAAGAAGTACTATAGGAGATTGTTATGGATGCTACAATAAATGATGAGGCAAGTCTTCTTAATCAAGTTGCAGATATAATTCAACTAGTGCGAGAGCCGAACAAAGACACAACCAACTACATGATGAAATTTCATCAGAAGAGCATTGAACAAAAATTGACCGAAAATATCTTGAAAAGCATTGCCCTAGATAAGGTATCTCTTTCTAAAGCATGTAATTATATAGAAAACAAGTTGTCTAATATTCTTTTGCTATTTCAGCAATTTTGTTCCATTTCACAATTTCTTAAGGATATCAAGGAGAAAGAGGAATCTATTGAAAAAGAGTTGACCGAGCAGCTACAGAGCATCTCAACCGAGCCTAGATCTCTAAACACCTATTACTCAAAGGTCAAACAGTTAATGGGAAGACAACAAGAGATAATAAATGTAGAACATACACTAAAGATAGAACTACTAGAGCTGCAAGAAACACTTATTCCACACATGGAGTCAATGCAAAACCATTTGAAGAAAGCCAATGATTTAATTGCTACTCCCAATGGTAGCTCATTGGACACTATTACTGGTATGGTAGCTGATGTTTCTACACAACTTTTTTTTATGCAAATATTGAAGGACACAAGGGAAGTAGCCCTAGCTAATGTGAAGGCTAAATATAAACACCTTTTTGACAAGATATCTCCAAAAGATCAGAATAAGAAAGTATTGTTTTGGCATGTTTATCATAAATAGGGAAATATACATAAGGGAGATATAAGTACTAAAATTGATTTGCAAAGGGGGTTGTTGTCATTGAGGTTTGCACCCTTGCTGAAAGCTTCTCTAACAGCAACCTAGTGAAACATGGAATCAACCTCCAAGCTGTGGGACTTGAACTACGAGGTTGAATCTCCGGAGAAGGCCGGCTTCC
>MU226169.1:681915-706654 GCA_018584345.1 Thuja plicata
CATGGCTGTCGAGCGTTCACAGTGCCAAATCTGCCGCCAGAATTTCAAATTCAAAATCCTGCGACCTAGCGACCAACGGCTAGTCTCCTTGTCGCGAGTATCAGACATTGACCCTGGTTAAATCTCACGACCTGGCGACAAGGTATCATTTAAATCCTGCTAAACCCGAGCTCAGATCCAGCGACATCCCGACTGTGAAATTTCGAAGTCGGGAGACATTTAACTTAACTCACCATTTTTCACGAGACCACGCGACTGAAGCAAGAGCTTAACTGTTTGACTAAGCTAATCAAGCGATCATGCGACATGAGGTAGGCGCAAGGTCGGAAGACATTTCTTTGACTTGCCAATTCTTCACGCGATCACCCGACTGAGGCGGGTCCCATTATGTTAAAAGCTCATAACATGAAAACAAGCGATAACCCGACTAAAGAGAGATCACCAAGTCTTGATAAGCTGAAGGAATATTCCATTTGTTAATGAGACTACGCGACACAAGGCAAAAGCGAAGTCGGGAGATGATTAAGCATATTCGATCCTGGTAAAGCAATCAAGCGACCTGACTTATGGCACATGTCTTAAGTGACTTAAAAAGGTAACGATGAAAAAGAACGAGCCAAGGCTTAGGGTTTATTATCTCGTTTGCATGAAAGACTGAGGGTTTACAGGAGTTCTGAGGGTTTAGAGCAAAGTGCACAAGGGTGGAAAAATTGGGCAACAGGGGTGATATACATAAGGGAGATATATGTATTAGAATTTTGAGGAGCATTATCAAAGGGAGAGTCATAACTCTTTTTTTTAAGTTTTGAAAAAATTTGATGACTTTGAAGTTTTTTTTAAAATGCTAAACTAATGTTAAAGGGGGAGATTGTTACTCCTAAAGAGATTTTGTTGTAATAATTTTTCTACAAAGTCATATAATGAAGGAGACACAGTCGGTAAAGGCAACCAAGATAGCCACCTAGCACTGAGCAGTTATCAAGCATCGAGCGAGATACATATACTGAGTCATGCAAAGATAGTTACCGAGAACTCATAGACACTGAGAAGAGAGTACAAAGTTACCAAGTAAGCACAAGCATGTTACCGAGTATTCTAGAGCTGATATTTCATTTGAATTTAGATACATTAGATTTGGACATTGAACAAGAAGCGTTGCACAGAATTCAAGGTAAGTGTTAGTTGAGTCATTGGGAATCCAAACACATGATTCAACATGATCATGAGGCAGGTCCACCAATGAAGTTTCAAAAGGCATACGACTTTGGAGATGTAACTTAAGTTTAACCACTTAATCTCTACTGTTGATTCATGTTTCCCTAGATCTAGTTAACCGCCTAAGTCACAGTTAACCGCCTGGAAATTGTATAAGAGATCCTGGTGTGAAATAATGAGAAAGTTGATGATGATGATGATGATGATGATGATGATGATGATGATGATGATGATGATGATGATGATGATGTTGTTGTTGTTGTTGTTGCTACTGAAGTTGAAGAGCTAAAGTTGATGAGGTTGGTGCAAAGAGAAATAATGGAGACATAAGCAGAAGGAAGAAGAGCTTATGATACTAAGCTATCGAGTGTAGAATAAGGTAACACATTTATTGAGAATAATGAGTCTGGATAGCATTTGAATGATGCATTCTTATCAGAAAATTTTGCATGGAATTTTTATGTAATTAGAGAAGTACAAATCACATTTGTGGGTAGGCCCTAACAGGTCTTTATATTTTGTAAATCCTTTAACCAGGTACATCTCTTAGATTAGACATTGTAAAATCCTTTAACAAGGTAAACTAAATAAGTCTTTTGTTCTCTTATCGAGTATAAGACTCCTAACAGGGCAAGCTATCAAAAGTAGCTAAATTATAGCTCTAACCAAGCAACCTTTATACTCTAGTAGTGAAGGATTGTGGGGTCATCCCCACTGCAATTTTTTCCTCTAACAAAGGATTTCTGCGTAACCAAATCTTTGTGTTATGTGTTGCAGACTTTATGATTTGAGTCATTTACTTTATATTCATATTATGCAATGTATTCAACTCGATAATTGATCAATTTGTATGAGTAAAAGCTTATAAGGGTACTGATTCACCCCTCCCCTCTTAGTACATAACTTTCCTAAGTTATTCCAACAATTGGGAATTGTATTTATCATCAATAAATTATCAATATATTGCTGTATCTGTAATTCCATTTAAAATTGAGTTTCTAGTGTGCCATTTTGGGGGTGCAGGATCCTCCCTAGTTTGGCTATTGCAATTTCACTAGGAGTGACTCCTCACCATAATTTTCTTATGGTTGCATCAAATTTGGAAATTCTCTTAGAGACAAATTTGTAGTTATTAGAATTATAGGGAAATTTTGTAATAATATAAAATATTCTCTATAATATGAAAATACCAATTTAGGAGATGAGGTCTCTGAAGATAATGTTGTGGGTTCGCAGTGTTGGTTTGGGCTAGGATTTTCATGCCCTACCCTCATTTCCTTGTTCGTGCTTCTGCTTGGCATTCATTGGTGGATTCTCTGTAGTGTGTAGGGTGTTTGTTGGTGAGGGGATGTGGAGGTTTTGCAAGGTTCTCATTGGGTGGGTTTTTTGTAGGGTGTGTGTGGTGTTGGTGTGAGCTTGTTCGTCTTTCTACCATTCTTTTGGGGTTTTTGGATCTTTTTTTTTATCTAGATGGGGGAGCCTCGTGTTTCCGATTCCCTGGTGGTGGCTAGATTTGTTCTGCCTCCTAGAGCTTCATTGTGCATGCATGCAAATTAGTTTGAATCCTTTTTGTGGGGGAGATTTCTAAATTAAAAATGTTGAATGGTTTTCTTCCATGTGGCCATGATTTTCTAGTCCTAGTAATTCCTCTTGAATCGGTTATGGAGGATGTAGATTATTGGATCTGACATGCTTTGATCTGAAAATTCCTCATAATTTGCATTGCTTTATCGATGCTTGAGGCATGGATTCATCGCATATGGAAGATCGAAGGATATTTGGATATCATGTTAGTTGCAAATACTTATTTCCCAGTTGTCTTTACTGACATGGCATACAAGAATCAGGTTTTTTAGGGAGACCCGTATTTTTATAACCATGTGGGATTGTTTGTCAAACCCTAGCATGCGGGGTTTAATTCAATGAAAGAGATGCCTTCAAAGGTTTATGTGTGGATTCATTTGCCAAGGCTCCCTCTCAAGAGTTTTTGCATGAAGATATTTTGAAACAGATCGTTGCTTTTCTTGGTAAGCCTATTGTGATTGCTCAACAAACCCAGGATAAAAAGGTAATTTCTTTTTCCCGCATCTGTGTTGAGATTGACTTAAATAATCCATTTTCATATTCTTTGGAAATTTGTTTGGGTATTTCTTCATGGATCCTATAGATTGATTATGAGTTTCTCCCTTTCCGTTGTTGGGTATGTCATGAGTATGGTCATCTCCAGCATTAATGTTCTTGAGTTAGTAAAAATGATGGTACTTCTATTGGTGGTGTTCCTCCTCCTTCAGGTCCAAAGGTGGATAAAGGAGATAAGGGTAAGGCCCCTATGTAATAAAATGGCCCAAATAAGGATGGTTTCATGTCTATTAAACCCCATGTTAAGGGGAGAGGCCAAAAGAGATCCTTTAAGGATAGCCAGCTTGATGACAACTTTAATCAATTTGAGGTTTTGGACACTATGGCCTTGGAGGAAGGGATTTAGATGATTTTTCTTTTAGGAGGGCTGTAGTAGGTGTGGAAATTGTGCATGAGAAGAAGCTCCCTATTTTGAGTCAGCATATTGGTCTACTACAGGGTGGCCCTTCTTCTCTCCTTGCAATGGGGGTTCCCTGTGCTTCCATTGACTTAAATAGGATGACATTTTTTTGGTAGATTTAATTGAGGAGGTGTTTTTGGCTTGCAAGGGGCAAGGCTCATCATTGAGTTTGGGTTTACAGTAATTCCCTCATAAGAAAGTCTCATATGATAATTCTTCTAAAGGTGGTCATAAAAAGGATCAAGAGAAAATTAAATCTGCTAGGGATTTGTTAGTGGAATCTAGGGTTGTCAAGCCCATTGATGTTGACTTCTCCCAATCTCCTCAATTATTTTTCTTTCTTGGAATGATAGGGGGTTGAATAAAATCCCTCGACAAAAGGTTATTCAAGATTTGGTTGGTGTTCATTCAACGTACATCTTATGTGTTCAGGAGACTAAAGTTTATGTTGATGATATACTTCACTATGCTTCTTGTATTTGGTATTTTGGTAAGTGTCAGTGTATTGGGTCTAAGGGTAATTCTAGCAGTTTGGCACTTTTTTGGGATCCATACAAGATTGCTCCCCTCTGGTGGATTTCTATTCATTCTTCTATTTCTATGATTGCTTCTTTTTTTATTCTGATGAGACTATTCTAATTACTAATATTTATGATCCAATTGGCATAAATGTGTCACACATTAGGCTAAGAAAAAAAAATCAAGCAAAAAGGTTTTATTCGGGACAGTTTCGACCGAACCCACGTGGAAACCACGTAGCATCCTCGTGGCAGGGGTTTTCGGCCGAAACAAATCTGGCCGAAATAGTTTCGGCCGAAACCCCCTGAGTATTTTTAAGCCAAATATATCAGATGAGAAAATATTTTTCTTATATTTAATCATGGGGTTTTGGCTGAAACAGGTCTGGCCAAAACAGGTTTGGCTAGAACTCCTTAAGTGGCATCCTATGTGGCAACCAAATCAACAAAAAATTTAGAATTATAAAACTTATAACTTCTGCAACTAATTTCTCCATTAAAGCTCAACTTTCTAAGAAAAATCAAAATACCCTTTTACAGAGCTTGGACTCAATAATATGCTCATATAATTTTTTTAGTATTTTGATTAGATATAATATATTATAATTATAAAATACTGCAAGTAGGTATTTTAACATTCAAGAAGACACTAATTCAGAAAAAGAAAAAAAAAATACTAAATCATATCAGAAAAATTTTAAAAATATATGGTTCACTATAGGAGAGAGTCCTTTTTGAGAATATGTAATTTTATTTTTGATTGGGATAGATTTGATAGGGAAAATATGGTGGGAGATGAAAACTGTTCATTTCAGGTAAGTTGGACTTTGAATTGTTATAACATAGAAAATATAAATCAAAACCCATTTTTTCCTTTTTCATGCATTGGCTATATATGTCATCTATAATATAATTTTAAATCAAAGGAAAATTTTAAAAAAAAAAAAAGATTATTTACATATAGTTTTTTGGTGGGAACTATACCCCCTGATTTGTAGTATTTTTCAGTCATTAAAAAATCAGCTTTAAAAATTTTAAAAACATATCAATTCTTGTTCAAAAAAATTATGCATAAAATTCATCCATTTTTACACATTTCATTAGTTTACATCATCTTTAAATTATAAATAGAATACCATTTTTATGTCATTGAAGTTGAACAGTTTTAGTTTTGTTAACTTTTTCCTTTATAAAAGTGTGACACGGGTTTGTACTTTTACCCTTGGGGTAAAATCCAGCTTTGGGCTCACAAACTTGGGAAGAAATATTTTGATGATATAAAGAATGCTATAGCTAACACACCCACTTTAGTCAACCCCAATTTTAAGAGGGATTTCATTATCTATTTATATGCATATAAACATACTCTATAAGGCATCCTGGTGCAAAAGAATGAGGTAGGATCAGAAACCCCCATTGCATTTATGAGCGTTCCACTCAAGAAACATAAATTAAATATTCACTAATTAAGAAGCAGGCCTTTGCAACTGTCAAAGTAGTTAAACATTTTAGATATTACATTCTACATTGTCATTCGGTGGTATATGTGCCCAATTCAGAAATGAAGAGTATATTAACACAGCAAGAAGTTGGAATTAATAAAAGGGCAATTTGGGTGGAAAAAAATTCAGGAGTATGATTTGAATATCAATCCCACTATATTGGTTAAAGGCCAGGGTTTATGTAAGATGATAGCTAAAGATAACCCCGGGAAGGAAAGGGGGAAGAAGAATTTCCTACAGTGTTGTTGGTTAGTCTCCAAGATTTGTGGTTTTCTAACATAGCTTACTATTTGACTTATGGTGATTTCCCTAAACACCTCACACCTAAGGAAAAGAGGAATTTGAGACTCAAAGCATAGAAATATGTAATATGTCAAGATGTCTTGTACAAAAGGGGGCTAGACGGTACATTTCTGAGTCCATGGATAAGGATCAACAACAGAAGATCCTGAAAGCTTTTCATGAAGAGGCATGCGGTGGACATTGTTCTTCTACATTTACTACTTTTAAGATCCTCCAGAATTGTTTTTACTAGCCTAGAATGTTTAAAGATACATAATCATATGTCAGAAGCTATGAAAAATGTAAATTGTTTACTAGTAAACCTCAGCTGGCAGCACTTCCTTTAAGGCCAGTGGTAGTAGATGAACCTTTCAAATAGTGGGGCCTAGATTTTATAGGACCACTTAACCCCCCTTCAAGCATTGGACACATGTACATACTAACCGCAAAAGACTATTTTACTAAGTGGGTAGAAGCTATACCCATGAAAAAGGCTAATTCTCAGATGGTCTGTGATTTTCTTAAAGACTATATTTTGGTGCATTTCGGATTCCCTCAGAAGATTGTCACAGATAATGCCTCATAATTTTCCTCTAAATAAATAATGATGTTATGTTACGAGCATGCAATTACTCTGGCACACTCTTCAGATTATCTTCCATAGGGGAATGGACAAGCAAAATTGAGTAAAAAGAACCTGATTGCCATTATGAGGAAGTTAGTAGATGGTAATGCTAAGGATTGGAATAAGAGGTTATATGAAGCCCTTTGGGAGGATCAAATTATGCCTAAGAAGGTAATTGGTATGGCCCCCTTTGAGCTATTTTATATTATTGGCACTCAGGTCTCTCTTCCCCTTGAACTAGCCGTATCCAAACTATAATTGAAGATCAATCCTTCAAGGACTCTCTTGAAAAGAGCATGATGTATTTGACTAAGCTTGAAGAAGAGAGAGATAAGTTGGTGGACAAGATTACGGAACACTAGGCAAAGGCCAAAAATATTTTGAATAAGAGGGAAAGGCCACGTAAATTTATGGAGGACGATGAAGTGTTGTTGTGGGACAAAAGAAGAGAATCAAAGGGAGCACGTGGAAAATTTGAATCATTGTGGAGAGGACCTTTAGGGTTCAATAGGTATTGGGCCCTAACTATTTTTGACTTTCCTATCTAGGTGGATCAATCCTGCCTCTTTTCTACAATGGGCAGGATCTTAAGTTATTCAAGTTCTAAGTATGACAAAGTTTCTCTTTTACATAGTAGTTTAGGTGTGTGTGTGTGTGTGTGTGTGTCTCATTTTTGTTTTGCGTCTAAATCCTTGGTTATCTTTCAATTTTCATGTTTAGCCAAAGATTATGAGTTCTCTATGCTTTGTACAAAAACACAGTCCACAGTTAGAGCTGATGTTGGCCCCCCTTTGATTCGTCCTTTCTTTTTAGTTTTTTCAGTTTCAGTTTCCCCCCAATCCTCAAAATTTTAAAGTAAAGGTGGAATTTAAATAAATTTGTTGAAACCCAGATAAACCAAGTTGAAAGCGGTTCAATTAGTTCAAAGGTTCACTCTAGTTCAACTATGTACATAGTCCCTTGTGTAAAAATATCTATCGGTATGAGTCTTGAACCACCTCGTACCTTCCCGAACCTTATGAACTAGTTTTCTTTATAGTTCATTCCAGTTCAATGGGTTCAAGTTTCCACTCTTAATGGTCGATTCAAAATAGTCAATCCAATGTGTCACTATCACATCAATTATCTATTGTGTCACATTGTATAAGTTTGTACACACTTTAACAGGTTTGAACCAAGATGAACCATGTTCCGCCGAGTTCAAGCAAGTTCAAGGAAGTTTCTGGTGACGTGTGATTCCACTGAAAAGGAGAAATTAAAATTTGAAGTGATGGAAGTGAATGTGATTTGATGGAGCACACGTGTGATTTTGGGGACACTTATGGGAAAATGAGCTATTAAAAAAAAGGAAGTAATCATGATTAAATAAGGTCACATCGCCCTTAATTCACACGAGTAATGGATTTGGAAATTAAATCTTTCAAGATTTGGCATGAGGTAAGTTGTTTTAAAGAAGCCTTGGTGGATTTATTTTCTCATTTAGCGAGTAGTGAGTAGCTGAAGCATAGGAGGGTTTTCTGGGCTGTCATGTCAGAGCATTGTAATATATACAATTGAAAAGGTGAGTTTTAGAGCCTTCTCCTGTAGGTAAATTAAAGTTTGAATTTGTATTCCTTGTCTGATAGTTGCAGTAAAACAAGAAAAATGAGGTCTGCATTTCAGATTTTTTATAATGCCAATGATTTAGTTTGTGAATCCCCAATATATGGAGGTACGTCTCTGGTTAATTTTGATATAGAATAATTCAAGAGGAGACTTAGGAATTCACCATATGAACCCTTTACAAAGGAAATCATTGAAAGTGGTCTCATAGAGGCTACTACCTTCCCTCTAGCAGTGACATGTCCAGAGTTGATAAGGGAATCCACCAGCAAATATGACACAATGCACCAATGCATTCGCAAAGATAATAGGGAGATATTGTCATCCATTAATAGGGAAAAAATCATCTCTGTCTTAAAATCCCAGAAAAAGAAGCCTACTCGGATTTCAATCCCACCTTGTCAGCTAATAAGTATGAAAAAGAGGATTCCACCTGTAAAAATGCCATATCTTGTAGTTGGTTGCTTAAGCCTCAAAAAGGGGATTCCAGGCTGCCAAGGCCACTCACCGCTGACCACATGAAACCTTATGTGAGGGACTTGGTAGTATTATTGCATAGGGTTAATGGTTCAGATAGTGCCAAAATTTTCTCTGGATGGATGTATTTATTTATACAAATAATTCTTAAGGGAGTTCAACGGATTGATTGGGGAGAAGTAATAGTTGAATGCATGGTGGAACAATTAAAATTAGCTCATCTCAATTCAAGGGATTTTTACATGTCATCCTACTTGGTTTACTATCTTGCTTGTACTAGATAATGGATAGGATTACCTCATGAATTGTGGTCCTAGGGAAACAAAATATATGAGTATTACCCCCTAATGCAAAAATACAGAGTTGTCGAAGACTACAGGAGAATGAATGATGTCTTCACTTGGAGATTTTTATTTGAAATTATAGGCATGTTGGTTAAAAGTATCATGGATGAAGCAAGATAGTTTGTCAGTGTCTATGGGATTTACTACATCTAGTTTCCACACTTCAGCTACATCCATGTCGAATGATATGAGGGGAAGCCTACCAAATTGCCAAGGTATGTCATGGATTGTTTTGTTTTAGTAGAAGTCTGCAAGAAATTAATAGTAGTGGTCAATAAGTATCTTCCTGAGGAAGAATATAATACCCTTTTCCCTCTCGAGATAGGGAATTTTTCTTTCAAAATTTTTTTAGATGCCATGAGTATTGGGCATGACTTGAAAATATTTAATCTTAAGTACTACAAAGCTTGCAAGGCTTCAACAACAAAGGATATGTCGGTCAGCATTTGAACCTCGATAACCAATTTCAAACTATGAGTCACCTAGAATACTATTGGGAGGACTATGATGATGAATTTGATGTTAGAAAAAGACATTGGAGCAGGTTCACTCTGCAACAGATACAACCAATAGGGTTGGAGATGGATATTGTCGATATATAGAGTGACAATGAAGGGGTAATTGAACCTAAGTTTGAGGAAGTAAAGAACCATCCCCTTTTTGAGTTTAATTGGGATGATGAGAAAGATGACAATGAAACAAGTACTTCAGGTGTCATGTGGAGAACTGAGCTTTGGCTTAAAAGGAAGAAAGTGAAAAGAAACTGAGATTCTAGAAAATCAAGTCCTACAAAAAAGGTCAAATATCCTCAATTGATTGTATCTTCTAATGTTAATATTAAATCTTGTGATGCAGGTAAGACCAAGTAGAAATCAAAGGGGTCCATGAGAAGCAAAGAACTAACAAGCCTTGTTACTGTGAATCCTTCGACTCAGGTAACTAGTTCAAAGTCAAAAGCATGTAGGAAGAAGGTATCAAAAACTAAATTGGGTATAGACCAAGATTTAGTGGAATAAAATATAGAAGAACAAGATCAATACTCTCAGCCTTTGGATACCACAAACACCCCTTTGAACTCATATTCAATGGCCATGGTTAATACTACTCCTTCTAAATCTGATACTAGCAAATATTGATTTGAAGGTACTCCTACCTGGTTAACTTCCAGCATCAAAAAGAAGAGGAACATAGTTCCTGTTGCAATTCCAGTCAGTGATATGGTGAACAAGTATGCCAGCAATGAATCAAATCCCAATAAATTAAGGACTACATTTAGAGTTGATATTGACTCAAAGACGAGAAATTGGATAGCTGAGGTGGCTAAGTTGAATACGAAAGAAGAAGTTGCATACCATTCCATTGACGACTACACAATTGAGAAATTTAACCTTGGCCCCACCAATAGAGTGGTAGATAACCATCACTTTGAGGTTTCTGCTAAAAATATGTTAAATAGATCCTTGAAGGATAGAAAAGACAAGAAGGAAATGAACAGACAATCAGAGCAATGAATTATTACATTGATTCCATTAACTACTCAAGCCCTCACCTAATCTTGCAAGCTCCACAATCCTTCCACCCTAGTTCCCTTGATAATTGGAAAATGCTAAACCAGATACAGAGAGGCAAGGTGTTGTCCAAATTATTTAATTAATGGGTAGATAATATAATCAAAGATGGTGAGAAATGCATTCTTGATTTGAGGGTTGTTTACAATGAACTCATAGAGATTCTCAATGAAATTCAGACACAGATGTCAGCTTGGGAAAATTAAGAGTAGAAATGGACAGAGGTTTGTCTATGAATTCATGAAGTAGAGAGATATGGGGTAAAAAATTTCTTATTAGAGAAACCCCTAAAGAATGTAGATGAGGCTCGGTTGGCCATTTAAAAGAAGAACATAGATTGGAGGAACTTCATAACTAAAACTGCATGCCAGGACTTTATGAAGATGGAGAAAGAGCTGTAGGACTTAACCAAGCATCTGGATAGGTATATAAAATGTATCCATGTTACCTATGTTTGGTACAATGCAATTGTGGAGCATGATGGGGACATTGTATTCAGAGCACTCAAGAAATCGACGGGCAAAATGAAGAAGGAAAAGACTCCTACTTTTGAGCACTTCTCAAAGATTTCACGGATCGAGTCCTTGATGTTCCTACTTGATGTACAGTTATTGTCGCTTGCGTATAGACTTGGGAAAATGAAATGGGAAAAGAATGCATGGAAATAGAGGATGCCATTCATCAAGATCCCTAACCCTTCATTCGCTCAGGAGTTTACAAATGCCTACAAGGAATGGAAGGCGGAGCGAAATGTGTCTACAGAATCTAAAGGAATCGCTAGTGAAAAGTCATCATGTGCATCTTAATTTTAGTTTCCCTTCTTTTAAAAGACTTTTTCTAAAATTGGGGATGTTTATCCAGTGGTTATTTAGTTTAGTTATTAAAACTGGTTTTATTTTGACCTATGGTTCTTTAAAACCATAGGTAGTTTCTAAGTTAGTTATGGTTAAGACTCTGGTATAAATTCTGGAACGAAGCAATGTTAAAGGTTTGGAATTTTTATTTGTTTTAAAAGACTCTATTAACGATACTAGAGAAATGCTTATATACTTTTTGAAAGATGAACTGGGAATATTTTATCTGTGAATTAAAGAAATTTTTGATTGGCTAAAGGAGTATAAATCTTTGTGTTTATGTTTAGGTTATGTATTTTTTGTGCAAATGATAAAGCTTGTCAATTAATTCAATTATTTACGAGTTTATGTGGATGGATGCAAATATTTGTGTGGCTAACTGAAGAATCAATTGATTTATATTTGTTTGATGGTTGTTTACAGAAAACTGTGATTTCATGCGTTATTTTGATGAGTGGTTTTGTAATTTATGTATTGGAATCATGTTGATGGTTGGATGCATTATGCCTTATGTGCTTTCTATTGAAAAGATTGCATGTGTGTTAGTATAGTTGAATTCATTGGAAATCTGATTAGGGAGTTGTACCTTGCAAAATTTGTAGGGAAACAAATAGAGTTGTTTGCCCAAATGTTGCTTGCAGATGTGTTTCTTAAAGGGCCTGAGTCATTGATTTAATAATTGTGTATATTTTTCAAGAGACAAATCTTATTGCCAACAAGATGCTTTGACCCTTGAATTCTACATTATTGAGTCTCATTCCCATAAAGGAAGGTGCAGACAAACTTGAATTTTTTTTACCTATTTCTCTTTATAATGTGGTGTATAATATTATCACTAAATTGATTGCAGAGAGACTCAAAAATTATCTTCTTGTGGTGATCTTTGAGGAACAAGGAGGTTTTGTGGTTGGCAAACATATTATGGATAGGGTGTTGGTGGCTTCCGAGGTTATTCACTCTATGGAAACTTCAAAGGAGAGATCTATGTTCATTAAACTAGACATGGGAAAGGCTTGTGATACAATCAAATGGAGTTTTTTTTAGAAAATTCTCTTAGCATTTGGATTTAGTCTAGAATGGGTAAGTTGGACCATGAGTTGTGTTACTTCTGCTTCTTTTTTTGGTTATTGTGAATGGAGAACTTTTAGAGTCTTTTGGTGCTTCTAGAGGCCTTTTCCAAGGGGATCCTCTTTCCCCTTATTTATTATTTTGGTTAAGGGTCTAGGTTGTTTTCTAAAGTTCTGTGTTGCTCACAGCTTGATTCATGGGTGGCAATGGGGAAATGGCTTGCCACAACTCTCACATCTCCAATTTGTGGATGATACATCTCCTATGGGATTGAATCATCTTCAGGAAGCTAAATATTTTAGGCAAGCCTTGGATGTTTACCTTGTAGCTTCAAGTTAGAAAGTCAATGATTATAAATCCTTCATTTTCTTCTTTGAATACCCTTCGGGCCATTCAGAGGTGTATTTTTGATATTTTGTGGTTTCAGATTGGGTCTCTTACCTTTGTTTATTTGAGCATTCCTCTTACTCTTGGTAGACATATCAGACCCTCTTAGGAGATTTTGTTTGACAAGTTGTGTCAGGAGGTTAATCGTTGGACTCACTATTAGTTATCTACTACTAACTGATTGATTCTTTTAAAGTCAGTTATTCAAGCTCTTCCAATATACAGGTGTTTTGTTCAGGCTTCTCCCATGTATTTTCTTCGGGAATTCGATGCCCTTTCTCGTCAATTACTTTGGAGTGGGAATTTATCAATTGCTAATAGATCCTTTTTAAGTGGGGAAATTTGTGTAGACCTAAGAATGAAGGTGGCCTTGGCTTACATTCTGCTATTTTAAATGGGAAAGTTCTTACTGCCAAGTTATACTGGCACTGGTGTACTAGCTAGAATTAACTTTGGGCCCATATTCTGACCCATAAGTATCTTCTAGGTGTTAATGTGCTTTATGTTCCATGATTTCCTTTGGTGGGAAGAGATTCTATGATCTAGAACACTTTAAAACTTGGGACTCAATTGGTAAAGAATGGTCTTTTTCTGGATTTGTCATATGGGATCTCAAGCTCATTTTTGGCTGGATCCTTGGGATGGTCATCCTTCTATCCTTTCCACTCATCCCCAACTTCATGTCCTTTGTGATACATTTACTGTTGTTGGCTGGGACACTGTTGCCCATTATAGGATTTCCCATAAATGTGGGTTCGTAGTTTGTTTTTGTTTGAAACATCCTACTAAAATGCCTCCAAGAGGAACTGAGGAAGATGTTCTGGTTGGGAACGATGTTCTGATTTGGGCAAGCAGTGATTTTTTTGGAATTTTTTTAATTTTTGTAGGTGATGTTGAGCTGGTGTAGCAGACATTTGGGGACATTCAGGTTGCTTGGTGGAAACAAGTTTGGTACAAGTTCACATGGCCCAAGTGTAATTTTTTCATGTGGTTGGTGGTCCATAATTGGTGTTGTACTTGGGATAATTTATGTAAGTGTGGCTTTCAAGGCCCCTCAATGTATGTATTGTGTCATAATAGTGAAGAAATTGTCTCTCATCTCTTTGTCTAGTGCTCCTTCACTAGACATATTTGACACTTGTAGTGGGATGTGTGGAATCAAGCTTGTTGGCATGTCTCTTCTTTGGCTAAATTCTTTGTTCGATGGGGCAAGACTACTGTCAAGACTTCTTTTCTTCAAGTTTCTTGTACTCATGACCTTTCTTTTAGTATTTGGCATATCTGGTTGGAGAAAAATCATTGGATCTTTCAAGATGTGTTGTTGGGGGTTCACCACTTCTAGTGGAAAATTCTTTGGGAGAAACTGTTTTGGAAAAATGTGACTTGACAGAGGTTGTGGATCCTAGTGATGTTATTTGCTATAAACATCTCCATTTTCCTCCTCCAAAAGGCCAACTCATGATAAATAGATGTAGAAACCCCCTTAAGAAGATAAATAGGGTGGGGAGGTGGAGTCCTCCTCCGTAAGACATTCTAAAAATCAACATGGATGGGTCTTCTCGGGGAAACCCAGGTTCTGTCGGTATTGTGGAGTTGGTAGAGATAGCTTGGAGATTGTTCAATTTATGTTGTTTGTTTATAAAGGGCATCATACTAACAATACGATGGAGGTTGTTGCTATTTTGTATGGTGTGGAGCATGATTGTACTCTTGGATGGAGCAAGCTCATTTGTGAATATGATTCACAGGTGGTGGTGCATGTATTGACGCGACAACATTCTAAGGATGTTAGTTGGCAGCTAGCTTTGGTTGTTAATTAGATTCTTACTTTTTTTCTTCTTTAGATTTTTTTACTTTCACTCATATCCCTAGGGAGTGGAATTTTGTAGCAGTTTGTCTTGTCAAATGGGCTTCTAATCACATGCAATATTTGAATATTGTGGATAATGGTCAATTACCTTCAGGTTTGTTTGATGCCCAAGCTCTATATTTCTTCTTGTTTGAATAAATTTTAACCCCTCTTTTATTTCAAAAATACTAATTTCCCCCTTTGTCAGTTATTCAAGTTGTCATCTACACAATAATATATTAGTGATGGTTTTGTTTGCAATATCTAAATATTCTTGATCGAAGAATAAGAGATTGAGTGATTCCAATCACTATCAAAGCTCTATGTATATCTGCTTAATTTAACATTAATTGTTAGTTCTTCTTAATTGAATGATTGGGCATAATAATTGAAGACAAATAACACTAATTCATTATCGCTAGTATCTGTTGTGTAGATCTTATAATGGTGGGACACACATTTATTGGGAACTAGTCTTGAGTGAGCATTCACTTATCACCATGGGCAGACAGTGTGCGAGATTTATCATAGTATAACGTGACAAGGCTAATAATGTTATTGGTGTGACATATGAAGATTCAACAACTATAAAATAACATAAATAAATGATTTAATATAATTAACGCTACAATATACAAATTTTTCCATCGAGTCAGACTTCAAGTCTTCATCAGAACAACAACCACATAGACCGCTACATATCGGGCATACATATTTTTGATATAGATTTTGGACTCAAAGGAGATTGTTTACTGAGCATGGCATGTCCAAAACCCAACACAAATGCTTATCATTTGAAGACCAACCACTTAATATCGATCGCATTATGATTTTAACCGTATCAATTTATTTGTAAGAACATATTAATGATCATTTTATTTCTAATTTTTCGCTCTCAAATTATGTCAATTAAGTATTTTTATGCATCTTTAGTACTTGGGACATTACAGTGGTATCAGAGTTGGTAATATTTCCAGTATGTTAGAAGAATTCAGATCAAATTATGTCACCAAGAAATTTTTATATCAGAGTAGAGCAACGAAATCTTGTTGGAGATTTGCATGGCATTGGGTCCAAAAGGGTTTAGGAGGTGGTGCTCACAGTTATGATGTGACATTGAGATTTCAACAGATGTGGATACCGACATCCATGCTTGGTTTGGGATCCTATAACTTGTTAGACGATAGGCTGTTTGATGACATATTGCTTAAGGGAAATAAATCTTTGAGCTAGGAGGACTGTACTGTCCCCAAATATTTAGATGTGGCTTAATTAAGTTAACTAATATAGTGGTCATAAAATTTAAATAATATCATAAGGGATTCTTTGATTAATTAATTTTATTATAAAATAAAGGGGAATAAAATAATAAATGATGTCGGCCTAGTGTAAATTTCTAGAAACTTCTTGGAGCCCTTTATATAGTTTCGTTTTGGAGGTGCAAGATTCTCCTTAGTTTGGAAATCACAGTTTTGGTGGGAGTAACTCCTCACCCTAATCCTCCCATGGTTGCATCAAATTTGCAAAGTTTCCATTGGAGATAAATTTGTATCAATTGGAGTTCAGGAACAAGTTTTTAGTAATAAAAAAATATTCTCTATCATCTGAAAATAACTATTTTCCCTTTTGCTAGTGATTCATGTTGTCTTCAGCATAATAATATATTAGCAGTGGTTTGGATTGCAATATCTGAATGTTCTTGATGGAAGAATTAGTGATTAAGTGATTCCAATCACTATTAAAGCTATTTGTATATCTGCTTGGTCTAACATTAATTGTTAGTTTTGCATGTCATATCTAGTACCATCGAATAGTTGGGCATGATAATTGAAGAAAAATAACATGAATTCATTATCACAAGTGTTTTCTATGCACATCTAATAATGGTGGGACTTGAATTGGATAAGAGCTAGTCTTGCTCAAGCATTCACTAATAGCTATGGGTACACCACGCATGGGCCTTGTTATAGTATAAGGTGGATAGATTAATAATGTTAATGGTGTGACATATAAAGATTCAACAATTATTAAATGGAAAAAATAAATGATTCAATATAATTAATGCTACAATATATAGATCTTCCCATTGAGTCGGAGTTCAAGTCTTCACACTGACTACACAGACAACTACATATCGAGCATAGATATCTCTGATATAAATTTTAGAGTCCAGAGAGATCTGTTATTAAGCCTAGCATCTACGAATCCCAATATAGATGCTTATTTTTGGAGGACTAATCACTTAATATTGAAAGCATTATGATTTGAATAGTGTCTCGATTTGAAACAACATATTAATGATCATTTTACTTCTAATATTTGGCTCTCAAATTGTCCCAATTGAGTGTTTTGTGCATCTTCGACACTTGAGACATTACAACAAATTCTCAAAGACTTTCTATGGTCTGATGGTAAGGGTAATAGTAAGAGACATTATGGATACAACCATGTACCATGTGGGATTAGCACCCACTATGTACCACATTAATAAGACAAACTTATGTGGATGAAGGGTCTAGGGTTTGAGGGACTTCAACCAATGACCCGCACTCTGATACCGTGTAGATTTTTCTGTCACACGAAAATCATGTACTAATGGTGGAGAGGGATCTCATTATGGATATAGTCGCTACACCTACACCCCCTCCCCCCACATGATAAAGACAGATACAACCATGTACCATGTGAGATTCACACCCACTACATACCACGTTGATAAACCGAACTTACGCGGATGAAGGGTCTAGGGCTTGAGGGACTGGAACTGATGACCTGTGCTCTAATACCATGTAGATTTCTCCATCACACCAAAAGAACATACTGGTGGTGGAGAGGGATCTCATCGTGGATATAGTCACTACACCAACAATTTTGACTAATGAAGTGCTAAATGGTTCTTATGGAAGACGAGAAATGAAGAGGTCTTTTGGTCTAAAAGAAGACTCCTTATCGAGTTTAAATGTAAAGTCACCTACTTTATGATTATGTTACAAGATTTGAATAAATGAAGATCCCAAAAGATAGGTTCATGCTATTGTTGAAAGGAGTGATGTTAGTGTACAAGAAAGACATCCAATCTACCAAGTTCTTTCATCACATGGGAAGAATAATCTGAATGAAGAGGAAGTGAAACCGCTGAACAATTACTTGGAGGAGAGAATGATCTTCAAGAATGACATTAGTTCAATTAACATAGATGTGAGAAAAAAAACATGAGATCAATTGGAATACTACAATGGACCCCAAGATTGAACCACCATGGGGTGCTTTTGACAATGATGCAATTGAATGGAGTAACAATATTATTGGGTCCTAGGACTGATTATGACTTATCTTTATTTATATTTTGAAACTTTCCAATCTCGTCTCTTCTTTTTTGATGTGTTTGGTGTATAAGTGATCAACTTTGATCTTGGATTGACAGTAACTCTTTATAATGTATTGATTTTTATACACAATATATTAATTTTTGTACACAATCTTTAATATAAATTATTACCGAAAAATAATTGTATCTACAATAAAATTTATTTTAATAATAAAGAAAAATTGTAAAGATGATTAGACTATCAAGAACCAAAATAGATCTTAAAAGCTACTACCAATGGGAAAAGGACATGTGGGCCCATTACCGTACCTCAAAAACTGAAATTGTCTTCCACCATGTCAAAATAAAAAGCAATTTTGAAATAATATTAAAATTAATTATCAAAATTTCTTTCAATCTATCCTATAGTGCAGCCTATTCTATAAAAATAAAAGAAAAAGGGGATTTTTATATTTTGTTTAAGATTTTACCGGTCAAGTTGGCATACACGATATCCCTTCAAATATTAACCTTTTGCGTTGGTGACACTACGAAATTAAAATTGCCTTACAATCTGTACCCTCAAGGATTGTACAAAATTAATTGGCAATGTCTATCTAGCCCACAAAATAAGGTTGATTAGACATCTCTATGTTATTTATTAATTAAATTAAAAATCATAGTTTAATTAATTATGATTTTTAATTTAATTAATAAGTAATATATAATCATTCATTATGTTGGTTGGTTAGTTCTTTCAAAAATTAATTATGTAAATATGTTTGAATATATTTTCTTTAGAGTTTAATAGATTTACCCCCTCTAGAAGCAAGGATGGATATCATCAGCCCTGCACCTGAAAAAATAAAATTTAAACATTAATCATCTATATTTCTGTGTATATGATATGTAGTAACCATTTAATAGTGAGATAACATTTTATTTATCTAACAAAATTTAAAACAAATTTTCTTGGTCAAATAAGGATAAATATATTAATTAAAATTTAAAAATTTATAAAAATATTTTCAAATAGTAATAGTTGTCACTCAAGTTTGTAGAATAATTTAATAAGGTTTTCTACAAATCTATCATATTTAAAAACTAAAAGAATATATGTAATCCTACAAAAACATATCAAATGATCAAGCCAAATCATTATGAAGGAGCTGCAAGATATGCAAAGATTAAGTGGAAGATAAGGACTGTCATTTGGTGATCTCCCATTTGCAATTATCATTAGATGTTCATTTGACTAAACAGTCCACAACAACACTCTATTATCTAGAAATATGAAAAATGAAACTCAGTTTTGTGAAAGGTTAGGAATCTGCTCCATAAGATGCTGACCTTTAAGAAGACTCATAAAAAAAATTATTTTTTCCAAAAGAAGATCAAAATTATGAAATTCATATCACAAATTATTTTCTTCCAACCTAGCACTCAAGCTTTCTTTAAATCCACAAGGGTTTCCCAAGTCTTCATCTAATTATTAGTGCCAAACTTCATACCATAATAGAAAAAAAAGTGACTCAAAATTTTCTCTAGAGAATTTCTTAAATTTTTATTTGTTTGTATCCATCTCTTCTTTTATGCAAGATATTTTCCCAATTCTTTTAGACTTTGACGTCAATTGTTATAAAAATAGGGCAGTGGAAAGAAAAAAAATTCTACATTAATTTAAATAGAGACCTATAAGATGTACATGAGCAAAAACACAAAATTTGGGTGGTTCACCAATTTGATTACATCTACTGAAAAATAGATTCACTTTTTTAAAATTAATTTACAACAAATATCTGAAATTTTCATCAAAAACAAAATAATTATCTTGTTGATTTTTAATAAGCCAAAAACTCCATATTCCTCCTCCATGGGGAAGGCTCGTGAGAAATAGATGTAGACACCCTCTTTGGAAGATAAATAGGGTGGGGAAGTGGAGTTCCCCTCTGCAGGGCATTCTTAAAATCAACATAGATGGGTCTTCTCAGGGAAACCCAGGTCCTGCAGGTATTGGTGGAGTTGGTAGAGATAGCTTAGGGATTGTTCAGTTTATGTTTCTTGTTTATAAAGTTCATCATACTAACAATCTGATGAAGGTTATTTCTATTTTGTATGTTGTTGAACATGTCTCTGCTCTTGGATGGAGTAGGCTCATTTGTGAATCTGATTCACAGGTGGTGGTACATTTGTTGTCTCGCCAACATTTTAAGCAAGTTAGTTGGTAGTTAGTTTTGGTGGTTAACCAGATTCTTCATTTGTGTGCTTCTTTGGATTATGTTACTTTCAATCATATCTCGAGAAAGTGGAACGGTGTAGCGGATTGTTTGGTCAAATGGGCTTCTGATCACATGAAAAATTGGAATATTGTGGATAGGGGTTAATTACCTATGGACTTGTTGTTGGAATTTTTTTTGTTAGAGGTGTTGAAATTTATGTTTTTCATTAATGTCAACATATGTTTCAGTTGAATACTTTAGAAGTCTCAGATAGACTGGTTATTATAGGTACAAGCAAGATTGACCAATGTGTACGGACACTATGAAATTTCAGAGCATGCGAGCATGGATCTATATAAGGGGATGAGAAAAGATCTTATATCTAAGATTGCTTGTCTTGATATTATTGTTTGCATAAGTTATAGTTGTTTTGGTAAAGATTGGTTATAGAGCAGCGACAGAGGATTATGACTGAGTTAGTCTCTGAGTTTTGGGATAACTTGGATGTGAGCATGTGTTATGTATGATATGTGAGTTTAAGGTGTGGTATAATACATGTTGAAGAATATTATTTGTGATTCTTGGGTCACTGGATTCTTGGTGACGTCAGTTGTGGCATGTGATCTTTTGAAGACCTATTTATGGCCAAGTATAGTGATGTAACATGTTTAAAGAATGATGAGCATGGATTATGGATCTTGGAGTGTAATTGATGATTTGTATTTTATTTTTAATTGTTTTGATGTTCATGGTTTTTATGCCCCCAACTAGAGATAATAATCCACCAGAGAGTCAATTAGATCCATTTGAATTTCACGTTAGCACCCTCCAAATGGATTTATCCAAAATTAAAAATGTGGACAAGATAAATGTGTTGAAAATGGCCAACCAAGTGGTCTACAGTTCAGTGATGAAGTTGGAGAGAGAGAAAGGAAAGCTTCTGGGCAAAATAGAAAAGTTACAGGAAGACCTGGCAAATCAAAAGGCAAAGGAGAAAGTAGAAAATAACAGATGCAAAGAATTACAGCAAAGGATAAAAAATTCTTCCTCCAAAGAAGCAATTGCATAGCAAGAACATATGGATGCAAAACTGAAAAATTCTAAGGGAAAAATTGGAAGAGAGTAATAAAAAAGTTGAGGATGAAAAAGCCTCTTCAATATGTTTATACAAAAGCATCGAGAATACAACGCAGGCAAACAATAACTTAAATAAGGAATTGGAGAATGGGAGGGTAAAAGAAAAATAGTGGGAAGAGAAAGCAGAGGAAATAAGAAAACAAAGTGAACACCAGTTGTCAGAATTGAGAGAAGAGCTAAAGAGAGCAAATAATACAATTAAAACTTACAAAAACAACTTGAATGACAAACTAAAAAATATAGTCAAGCAAATAAAACAAGACATTTGGGGGATAATAAAGGTGAGTGGTGATAGTTTGTGTGATTGGTTTGATTGAATAAAAGTCTTAGAGATGTTTTTGGGAAGCTCAAAGAGCACGTTGAGAAGAACAAAAATCTTTTTCAAAGAGAGAATATTGCAAAATAGATTTTGCAACAAATCAACACAACTAGTGATAGGCATTTTGTAAGCAAGGGAATTAATGACCGCGTTCGTGCAACAATAAAGACAACATTTGTCTTTCAAAATGTCAGAAAATAAGGGAAGGAGAGGAAATTATGGCCTTATATGGGAGAAATCTTGCCAAGATGAATTAAAAAAAAACCAAAATGATAAGTCTTGGTTTCCAAATCTTGGTACTGGTCCTAGTAACTCATCAACAAAATTAGTTGGAAGAGAAGCTTACAAAAAAAAGTTGGAGGACACAATGACGTCTTATTTAGGCAAGCTTCCTCAGGACAACTCATGAAGGCATTGCAAATTTTATCAAACCATTGAAAATTTTAAATGCAGTATCGGATGGATCATTTCTTTCAAGTCAATCTTCCAAGTATAGATGGCTGACGAGGTTGCAGGTCATTTACTAGTACTTGACAAATATTGACCTTCCAAATGATGTAGAATGGAGCATACTAAACAAACTGGCAGAATCATCTTTTCAATCATAGCATGTGAAAGTACTTTCAATCATCTCTATATTTTATTTCTAATGGCTTGAATTGAGTTTAAAATTTGAACTTTGTTTTTTGAACAGGATTAATGTAGCAGATCATATGCTATTGCTAATTTACTAAACTAGCTTGTCAAATATAGAAATGCACAGTTGCAGAGATGTTGTACTTGTATTACTGATTTTGATTTTGAGACTTCACATGAGGCAAATAGACATGAAGCTGTTGTTTCTCCCTTGTTTCTATAAAAGGGAATTCAGGTTCATTTGCTAAGTGTAATGAAATTGAAATTTAGTATTGAGTCATTGACTTTGCAAACAAAATCACACAAAGTTGTGTACTTACTACTATTAATGAATGAATTGTTACATTGTAACATATTTGTAAATAAATTAATAAGAATCTCTATGAATTGTATCATGTGAATTGCTATTTTTTCAAAAAAATAATGAAAATTTTCAATAATTGTACCATATGAGTTGAATAATGCATATGAAAACCATTATTAAATGTAGAATTGATGACATTATCAACCACATTCATGTTTTTGACATTGGATTATGATATTATGCATTATTGATGATGAGATACAGATACTGGCAGTAGACTACAACAATAATTTTAATAAATGCCTAGGACCTGCTACTTCAACAATGATTCAAGTTACCACATCATCTCATTATCGGGACCCTTGGATTCATCTCCATCAACATCATAACTTCCTTGGTTCTTCGCTATGTTTTCTTCACTTTGTATACCTCCGCTTAACTAAAGTTCAATGCTACCAATACCAATACATGAGTCACTGACATCATTGTCTCTGGAAATCCCACTTTGGTTTGAAATGTTGCCCAATCCTCTTCTTTGACATTTCTTCCTCCACAATTTCAGTGCCCTATCGTAAGGAAAAGTATTGACATCATACCTGGATATTTAGAGCCTTAAGATATTTTGCAAATTCTTGTCTAGTTTGTTTCTTAGATTTGACTTTAGGAACCCCAAAGCACTGAAAACTCTCTCATCCTCCACCAACCCCAATATCATGGTCAGACATAAATCAACAAGCTTGAAATTTTTTGATATTGAATCAATCAACATTTCACTTTGAGCTAGATTTTTCCAAAGCCTTGTTACCGATCTATCTTCGTGGGGGTTCTGCATAATATTATATTGTTCCCTCATTGTCTGTGAAAAATAGCCTGATTGCTCTCCTAAATGAGATTCATCTAAAATTTCATTTAGAGTTACTCCATTGAACTCTTTGGTTTTGCAAAAATGATATATCAAAGTTAGTAGCTTAGTTTGAATATATTTTGAATTGTTGATACTCCAATATCGAGGAAACACAATAGCCATGGATTCAAGTAGTTTGACTGGAGGGAATCTTGCTCCAATCTATGAGGAAAGATCATAGGCAATGTGCTTCACAGAAGCAATTACAGACTCAATGATCTTGGTAAAGTCTTCCCTTTTAACACTTGATAGTCGCTTCCTGGGGTTCTTTCCTGGTTCATCGGACTCAACCTTGGAAAAGTAGTGCATTGGTATCTCAACTCTACGTACTTATGTACATAACTCCTTGTTTGCACTGATCTTTAAAAAGTTATCAGGATTGTCCAAATCTGTGATTTTGAGCCAGCTCGCAAATTTTGCATCATCACATGATCGATAGAGATTATCAAGCGTCATGCATGTCGATTTACGTAGTGTAGCATATTCTGAAATATACATCTCTTTTTTGGGCCTTGTTCATTATATTTCTCATTTCCTCTAGGATGGGGAGAAGACCTGCTAACGTTAAGAGTGTCTCTACATTACTTAACCTTCGCAACAACTTGGGAAATTTCGGTAGTCCTGCTTCTTCACGACTTGAGTTCATTAGACCAAGCAACGATTTATATTCTGAAAAAACTTGATGCGCTGGTCCATCCAAAGAGATCCATCCGGTATCATTATCCTTAAGAAGCTTGTTCCTGTATGTGGTAAATTTGGCCTCGTTAACTCACCATACACTTCAACATAGTCCTTCTTCACCCGATACACACAAGACTGAATATAAGATTATTCATCTTATCTGCCTGCATGATTCGACCTGTTGCCTTCTATCCAGACAAGGTTTTCAAAATAGCTCTCAGAATGAGAGTCTCACAACGATAGACCAATCTAGGAATGAAGGATTTTTCTCCATAAATGCAATGCAATGCAAGATTATTCTAAGAATTGAAAGATGTAAGCTTAGTCTAAGACATGATTTCAATGCAATTATTCTAGAAATTGAAAGTAATCTATTGCAAAATGAAATTATTCTATATGAGA
>MU226169.1:706832-718706 GCA_018584345.1 Thuja plicata
TACAATAAATTGTTTTCTCTTTGCTTTAACTGTTTTCTTTCTTTGATTTAATTCTGTTTTATTTGATTTATCTGTTTTCTTTCTCTTTAAAGAATAATTAAAGAGAAGTTTCCAATTCTGAACAGAAGAAAGATTTTTGAGAGATTATCCAATTAATTAAATAAATATGACCTCATAATTGCTTTTTCTCAATTATCTGAATAAATAAATTCAATTGAAATGAGGATATTTATTTAATAATTAAATATTATTTAATTCCTTTTTCATGTGTCTTAGCTAAAGAGGGTGAATTTAATTTAATTAAAGTGCTAGGACTTTATAAATAAAGTAATTTGATCATAAGGTTTGTTTAGCCAATAGATATTTAGGAATTTAAACATAATGTATGATTAATGTAGATTTAGGATTTTCTACATTTGACACTTAGGTCGAGTAGAGTCGGTCAAAACTCAGAATTGCCTAGTACAATAGGACTTTGATGATCTAGAAGATTGACAAATGCAACAAAATTGGTTAGGGTTGCAAGATGCCAATTTTGGGGTGTTACATTTTGCCCCTCTTTGAATTGATGTGCGAGCAGCGCATTGATTCAAAGAATAGTCTGATGCCTGAAGCACAGAAGAATAGATTTGAAAATTGATGATGCAAAGATTTTAGAGCCATCTCCAGAACAGAGCTTGACTCTTTGAAGTCTAGGTTAGGTTGCCAAGACATCGGTCAAATAGAGTTTTCAAGGGTCATCTTCAGAACAAAGCTTGATCCCCAGGGATCTGGGTTAGAACACCCTGATACCTATCAGATTAAGATTTCAAGAATCATCTTCAGAACGAAGCTTGATCCTCAGGGATCTTGGTTAGAATGCCCTGATACCTAAATAGATTTGATATCTTTCACAAGATTGTCCTCAGAACAAGGCTCAACCTTCAGGAGTCAGGGTTAGATTGACATCTTTCACAAGGCTATCCCCAGAACGAGGCTTAACCTTCAGGAGTCAGGGTTAGATTGCCCCGATACTTGTCTCAAAAAATAGTAAATAGAGGTTTAGAATCATCTCCAAAATGGAGCTTGATTATCAGGAGTCAAGGTTAGATTGCCCCGATACCTGTCCCAAAAATAGTTTTTCGAGAACCATCTCCAGAACGGAGCTTGATCCTCAAGAATCTGAGTTAGATTGCTCAGATACTTAATAGATGACAAGATGTAAGGAACGAAGATGCCCCTATTGATTGTGGAGTATCCAATTTTGACTATGAGGTATGAAAAACTGAACATGACCCAAGTGATGAGATGCCCCTAGTAATGAGGACTTTTTGAAAATCAGATCAGATTGATTGAAAAAGAGATTTAATGATGTAATCATCCTACCCCCTAGGGAGCGAAATGGAAAGATGACACATCATAAATGATGATGGAGAGTGAAAAATTGCAGATAGATGTTGAATCAGAGATCAAGAAGAACTTAGAGCAGATTACGAAAGAATCTGGAAGATTTAGAAACAATTTGGAGCAATTTTGAGGTTGGGTTGATCCAGTTTGACTAGGGTCGACCATAGTTGACTTTTGAGGAAAAAAGTTAAAGATTTGAGAAAAGGATGATAAGATATGATTCTGACAAGAAAGCGATGTAAGAAAGTCAACTGCACAAGCGTCCGATCGCGTCAGTCCCAAAATATTTTAAATGCAATTTTGAGTTATATAGAAGTGTCAGATTTCGATTTCGATTTCAGATTTAGAGCGGTCAAATTAGGTAATGGTGAAATTTTCACGCAAAATGGAGCACTTTGAAAAATTAGGTCAAAACCTATATAAGGATGAAAAGGTCAATTTCAAGTTATTTCAACCTTTTGAATTTTACAAACGGAGCTCTGAGCAAAAATGGTGGTCCCTTACAACACGCATCGATTCAAGCGATCTAGGAGGCACAGTCGGCCCACAGCGTACGGACCTCCAGTAAGTAGTCGATAAACCTCTCTGCATTGCAAATTTTATCAATTTCTATCAATTTTGCATTGTTTTGCATTTTTAGGAAATGGTATGCGGGTTTTCGCGTGAAGAAGTAGTTTCTTCGCGCAACCCATAGGGAAATCTCATGCGATAAAATGCCTTTTCATGTCGTTTGGTGGGAAAGATCACACGGGAGAGTACCCAAGTTCGCACGAAAAACCCTTCCATGGGGTGTTTTCTCGCGTGAAGGTCAAGTATTGCGCAACCCGAAAAAATTCTTCGCACGAAAGAGTACTTTGTAGCGCGAAAATCTGCTTCTTTGCATGGGAAAAAGTGAACAATTAGAACATGAAATCAGTTTGTGTTGCGTCCAATAGCTTTTGCGTCAGCGTTGTTACTGTCTGTAGGATGTCTTTAGTGCTTTAATATCTCATTATGCTTTGATTATCTCTGAATACTGATCATGCGCTGTTGTTTGCATGTCTTGCAGGTTGACTTTCCAGACATTGCTTTCCGATCACACCACCTAGCAATCAATAGATTAGTATCTTAGTTGGATGATGCAGAGACAGCGCATCTAGGCACTCTGGGCCTGACCTCTCTATGTGATGTACCCGAGATTTGGGTAAATCACAGATTACTAGGAGCACTGGTTGAGCGTTTCCAATCAGAGACGAACATGTTCTATCTACCATAGGGTGAGATGACTGTGACCCCTGAGGACATCTACCGGATTCTAAGGATCCCATTCCACGGTGCTAGGGTAGAGTACGAGACATAGCCCAGGTCAGGGACACTAGCCTTGAGAGAGATTTTGTAGGATGATCTAGTCATGGGGAGGGCTATCCCATGGGAAGATCTAATCAGTGAGTATGGACCCACCCACATGTTACCAGTGGTGTTAGCCTGCTTCCTTGGTTGTTACCTGATGCCCGATTGTGGACAACACGGTCTAGAGTGTAGCTGGGGCAGGATGCTTCAGCAGATGTTAGCACGGCCCCAACATTACGGATGGGGTCAGTGCATGCTAGCCCACATGTATCATGAGATGCATGAGATCATCTATCGAGAGGCGAAGAGTATGGCAGCTGGGGTATTCATATTGCAGGTATGGGCCTGGGAGCATCTTCCCGTTACTAGGTCGATATGTGAGGATATGAGGCAGCCTCTAAAGCCTTATATATTAGTCCTTCAACAAATGTATGTGGTAAATTTGGCCTTGTTAACTCACCATACACTTCAACATAGTCCTTATTCACCAGATACACACAAGACTGAATATGAGATTATTCATCATGTCTGCCTGCATGATTCGACCTGTTGCCTTCTATCCAGATGGGGTTTTCGAAATAGCTCTCAGAACGAGAGTCTCACAACCATAGACCAATCTAGGAATGAAGGATTTTTCTCCATGAATACAATGCAATGCAAGATTATTCTAAGAATTGAAAGATGTAAGCTTAGTCTAAGACATGATTTCAATGCAATTATTCTATGAATTGAAAGTAATCTATTGCAAAATGAAATTATTCTATATGAGATTATCAAGAAATGTGGAAATAATTCAGCATTCTAACAATGTATGAAAATGAGTGGGGTTTGAATGAGAGAATGAGAGTTCTTTTATAGACTCAGAGGTTGTTCAGAATGGAAAGTTTCCTCTTTTGAAATAAAACAAATAGAAAAGCCAGTTCAGAATAGAAAGCTTTATTTAAAAGAATACAATAAATTGTTTTCTCTTTGCTTTAACTGTTTTCTTTCTTTGATTTAATTATGTTTTATTTGATTTATCTATTTTCTTTCTCTTTAAAGCATAATTAAAGAGAAGTTTCCAATTCTGAACAGAAGAAAGATTTTTGAGAGATTATCCAATTAATTAAATAAATATGACCTCATAATTGCTCTTTCTCAATTATCTGAATAATTAAATTCAATTGTTGAAATGAGGATATTTATTTAATAATTAAATATTATTTAATTCCTTTTTCATGTGTCTTAGCGAAAGAGGGTGAATTTAATTTAATTAAAGTGCTAGGACTTTATAATTAAATTAATTTAATCATAAGGTTTGTTTAGCCAATAGATATTTAGGAATTTAAACATAATGTATGATTAATGTAGGTTTAGGATTTTCTACATTTGACACTTAGGTCGACTAGAGTCAGTCAAAACTCAGAATTGCCTAGTACAATAGGACTTTGATGATCTAGAAGATTGACAAAGGCAACAAAATTGGTTAGGGTTGCAAGATGCCAATTTTGGGGTGTTACAGTTCCTGTCAGTTAGTCCTTTGACAAAGTGTTGACATTCCCTGAATCATTTCAGACTTTGGCAGAAGTATTGGTAAATCTCTTTGATTAAAACTTCAATTTTTTGTACTGGAGCATGCTTGCTGACAAGTCCAAAAGCTAGATCCATTATGTGGGTCATGCAGTGAATGGCAGTAACATAGGGTGCACAAGAAGTTTGTATCTTTGTGCAAAGACCGCCCCTGTGGCCTTACATTACTGAAGCTCCATCCACTCCAACACACACCAACTTTTTGGCAATCATCATGTCATCTATACCTCCATATTCAATTAGAGAACTCTTTACTAGTTCAAATAATTTTTTTTCTATCACATTATCCTTCATTTTAGCAACAGTTAGTAGATGAGGTTGGCAGACAAAATTGTGTACTGTATAAACATGCACCCATACCCAGGAAGTATTATCTACTGTTGTAACTTCGTCTAAAGACAATGCAATAGAGTTTGAATATGGTGCCAAATTTTAGTTGCAACCTCTTTTCCTTCTTATTTATCTTGGTGCAAATCTTACATGTGCATTCTACCGAAGGCTCACCTTCAATTGGATTGTCCACTAGTTCAATGAATGGATACTTTGACACTCATTCTATTTGAAAATTCCTCGACAGATCCCACATCCGATCTTTTTTTTATTCTCTATCCTTTTTTGAATTGTATTTTCTTTTCTTCTTCCTTGCACCATCATCATCTCTGGCATTCTCAATCTCACCCAAGTCGATTATATCATTATGGATACTCTGGTTATTTACCTAAAAATCCTCTTCAAGTTCATCGTGATATGAGATGTCAGGTTTTCCAACTTCTTCAATATATCATGCAGGTTCAGGTTGTGAATCTTGTAAATCTAATTGTGATGAAGTAGCTTCCCGATTTTGGCTAGAAACTTTTCCAACACCATGACCAAAGTACGATGATAAGGTTCTATGTTTGTTTGGCCTCTCTTGGCTTTCCCCACATGCAAGAGCCTTACCCTTATTCTTGTTCGACATCTCCAACGAAATAAAGGCTGCCAAAACAAATGTTAACTTGTTGAAGAAGTGACAATAGACTATAATATATATATATATATGATTCATTAGCCCTAAAAGCATGTATGAGGTCTCCCTGGTGACCACTGGCCACTAAATGGTCCCCACTAAATAAGAATGAACTCAAAATTGCAGAGTCGGAAACAGATAAAGGTGAAACCTCGGGTGGATTCAGAATAATAACCACTTACCTTTGCCTCAATTGCATTCACCAATGCACTCAACAGTCTGAAACTTCACTATCGATCAAAATGAGATATCAGAACTAACCAAACCAAATTGTGTACACTAACACTGATATATGAATGTATTTATACCAATATTTTTTGGCGAATTCGGCAGGAGGTATTAGGTATACAAATATTTTGCTAAGCCTGCGTAATTATAACATGTCTTATGTTATTTCTGAGGCGATTATGGGTTGTCCAATAACTTGCTATGATTAATAAAGTTGGCGAAAATGTGTCAGTTTGAGACACGCATCCACAAAATGCCAAAAAAATTTGGGGTCACCTATAAATATATATGTATAAAACCATTGGTGAATATAAGTCGTCGATTTGGGGCCGCTTTGAAATTGTAGGCAAATTTTTAAAATTTACCGTGTCCAAAAAATAGATTTGATTAGCGATATTGTAGAAGAAATGGAGAAAATTAAATAAACAGATGGGCGATGGGCCCGGGCATTTGACCCAATATTTATAAAGTTTGGGGAATAGGGCCAACCCAATATACACAATATATTCACCAAATCCCCAGTCGTTGACGTGCAACATTCGCCAAATGAAGAATATTCGCCACTAAAATTATCGTTGTTGAGAACCTAGAACTCTTATATTTTCAGAAAGAGTTAATGAAGAACTTGTTCAAAAGTGGAGAGGATACTTTTTCCAGAAAATAGGATAAGCTCATTTGGTGTGCAGAAAAAAGTGGCAACTGCTAAGTAAAATTAGGCTATATGTTACAGGCAGCAGAAATCCCAGAGGTGGAGTGGCCCCATAAGCTCTTTTGGGGTAGAGATTGTCTACCGAAAGTAGGCTCCTTTACATGGGTAGCTATTCATGGGATAATTCTTACAAGGGAAAGAAGGAAAATGTATGGATTTAATGGATCTACTAAGTGTGTAATGTGTGGTATGGCATCTGAGGATGTGAATCATCTACTGGTGCAATGTAGATTTTCTATGGAATGTTGGGAGTCTGTAAGAGGAAAGTTAGGATGGAATTGACCAATGCAAAATTCTGTAAGGGAGGTATTCATTGGATGACTTGTTTTACAGAGAAGATCTACATTATCAGGAGTGTGACATATATCTCCCTCCATTGTGGTGCGAGAGATTTGGAAGGAGATAAATTGAAGAATATTCCAAGATAAGACATAAACTATTGATAGAATTAAGGAGCTAATAAAGTCATCAATTGAGGAGGTGTTAAGTGCCTCTACTGCACATTTAAATTCAAGTGTCCCTTTTACTTATGAGGATAAAAGGATTCAAACTAAATGGTCGGGGATTAAAATCATATTTGTGAATAAAGGTTTGGCCAATAAGAGTAAAATAGTGAGAAGTAAAATTGTCTATTGGAAAAATTTGGAAAATGGATGGTGGAAAGTGAACTTTGATAGAGAAGCCAGAGGAAACTCGAGACCGTCTGGAGCAAGAGTTATTGTAAGAGATTGGTTCGATTGCATGTGCAGCATAGAAGTTAAAGGATGGAACCAATAATATGGTAGAAACAAGAGTTGCTTTACTTGTCATCAAGGTTGGGAAGAAGTTGAATTTAAAAAAGATATTTTTAGAAGGTGATTCTCATATTATTGTGCAAGCTTTACAGAAAGGAGGCATTTTATCATGACACCTTCAGAATGTTATTAGCTCTATACTGGAGGAATTGAAATTTTTTGAGGAATTCATAATTGGACATATAAGGAGAAGTGGAAAAGAAGAGGTGGATGTGCTATCAAAGTGGGCAATTTCCTTTGAGAATGAAGATGATTTGAGGTTGGATTTTTTTTAAAAGAGATAAAATAATTTTCAAATTAAAATCTAAGTTTTAGTAAGTTAGTTTTGATATGATTGTTGGATAACCATGAAGTTTCCCTCGTTCGTGTGAATGGGTAGAGATATCTTTTCTTGATATCTTTAGTCTTTAATTATTGTTTTATAAGCCTCTTGAATCCAAAAGCGATGGGCTACATGAAGAAAGTTGTAGGTAGTATTAATGATGATGACGGTATAATGCTCATTCCATTCATTCGTGCGAAAGTGACCCTGGCCAGTCAACGAGGTGTTAAGAGCAGTTTTAAATAGTGGTTCCAATAAATTCTTGCCATAAGTTACTTTTGGGTTTCCATTTCCAATCCGTAGTTTTGTCAAAGAGTAGAGAATTGAAGGGTGTTGTGATGGAGGCCTCATTTTCTATCGACACAGACAAGCAACAAAAAATTTTCAAAGGCCCAGTTAGCAAAGAAAGAATTAAAGGATTGCTAAAAATTAAGGATCAAGAGGTGGTCGAAGCGGCTTTGGCAGCTTTGGGAGACCAGTTCCAAGGCAGGAAGGTTAAACACAGAGTTAACCTGGATTTGATTTCAATGATCATTGCTTGGGCTTTAGAAGTAGGAGAAGACATGGTAATGGCGGAGAGAATAATTTGAGCAATGTTTGAAGAGATGTTAAGAGGCCTACAATTGATTCGAGAATGGGTCATCCTTGGCATTGGCATGAACTACTCAGGATTCTTTGAGGATGAGGATGAAGGAAAAATCTATGGTTTTGTGTCTTTTCTGAGGTGGTGGGGAAAGGTGGATAAAGGGGATTATCAGGCAAAGATGTTTAGGGCTTGGGAGAAGCTCAAAGAGAAAGTTCTGGAGCATGAGGAAATTGTGGCAGCTAGGAGGAGGGTCTTCAATGTCCCCATCCAGAGGAGGAAGAGGGGAAAAAGAAGATGCAAATAAATATGGTAAACCCAAGGTAAATTTTGATTTTTGCAGAGCAATTTGATGGAAAAAGGTTTCTGTAAATTGTTCGAGTAAGATAGTATGATATGAAAGATAATGTTGTAAGGAGAAAACCCAGATTTTGGAACTCTAGAGCCACGAAGTTAGTCAAGGATGTATAATCTATGTAGGTTTATTAAGGATTATGCAATGGGGTTGTGTTTCATAGGCAGGTTGGTGATTTTAGTATAAATGTTGGTAGAATCCTTCGAGGGAGCTTAGATGGGATCGACAAAGATGGACAAAATTTTGAATCATTCACCGGTGCGTACAGGGGAAGAGACTAAGTGCAAAAGAAGCAGATGACTGGATGATATAATTTCTATACAATTTATGTTTTAGCAACAGCTGCTCTGTCACTTTTGCATGTTGATTTTTAGATGATAGTCAAATTTGATGTCGGTTTTGTCATGAGATCTATAGTTTTTCTAGTCAGATTGTTATGATGTACACACTTGAAATGTATTTACTTGCTTTATGTTAATAAAATATTAGTGTTATCGACCAAAAAAATGGAAATGAAAAGAGAAAGAGAAACAATTGTCTAGTTAATTTGAAAAAAAAAACCTCATTGAAATGAAAAATCAAAAGAGACATGGCAATAAAGGTTATGCTGATTAGACTTCACAACTAAACACTATCGTCTTTGTCCTCTGTCTTCCTTGTTTGATGAAAAACTTATTCATAGCCTCTTAAAAGGCTCTAGTTGTAGTACATGAATGTGTCAGACTGATTACCACGTAAAATTACAATGGTTAATGGAATTCATAGATTATCCAAAGGAATTTACCTTTTTTTTAAATTATTAGTAAAGGGTCTAAGTTGAGAATGTATTTCTAAAAATGTAAAAGAAATATACATAAAGTCCATATCATATAATGAAACCATATTATCCCAAGTTTTATGGCATATTAAACTATGACATAAAATTCATACCATATAATGAAACCAGATTATCCCAAGTTTCATGCATACTAAAATATAAGAAAACTAATGATCTATCAAGGATTAACAAAGGGGAAAACCAGTCTAACAGTATCAATATAGAAATCTCCTGAGCCAACTTTGGAACAAAATGAATTAAACAATTGTATATCTATCCAAAAAAAACTACAAAATATAAGGAATTTACCTTATATTGAACCTTAGAATATAAGTTGTTCTTTATAGAAATCTAAGAGTGTAGAAAAATAAATCCTTAATTTCTTTTGAGTAATGTGTTGGTCTGAAACAATCAAATACCTATCCAAGGCCTTGCTGCAATTGGTTCCTTAATAATAAAAGTAAAGTATTACTCATTAAAGTAGTATCATGAACATGAGAATGAGAATCAAGAATTGTTGCCATTCTGCCAACCCTAGATATTCCCTGTTAAAACTGAGATCACAAAACAATTTTTCTTTGCCAAATAAATTGAAGTTGAACTGTTACTATTAATATAATGTTTTTAAGGAAAAATAAAGTTGTCATTCTTGCCATATCCTTGTATAACTCACTTGGAACTTTTAAAGTGAAAAGCAAACTCAGTAAGGATGGCCACTCACCATTTATAACCTTTTTGGAATAGTTCGAAGCACCATTTATAGTTTCTGAATTATCATTCAAAGATGTGAAAGAAATCCATGCCGAGGCGAAACATATTATGTTAATGAATGTAGGTAAATGTAACGCCTGCATCCATTAAAATATAAGTCTTATAGTCCATTAAAATTGTACAGATCTTAAATAATAAAAAAATCATTTTCTACAAGGAATGTATAATTTTTCAATAATCCAATCTCATTTCAACACTAATACGCTCACAAGCAACGTATATGCTAGCCAATTTTAGTCTACTTGTTTCTGTTGATTCTCATATCATTGTTAAGAGATTTACAAATATTATTTTATTAAAAAGAATGATATTAGGAGCATTATTGAGTTTATGTTAGTTTCCCTTTGTTCTCAAATTGAGTCTTATAGAAAAAAATTGATTAATCTAATATTAAAAAATGAGCCCATGATTTTTGAAAATACAACACTCAAAGATTAATCTAATATTAAAAAATGAGCCCACGATTTTTGAAAATATAACATTATTTGAATGTGTTCCTTTTTGAAGGGGATTTTGAATGTGTTATATTTTATGTCCTACAAAAGGAGTCTTCATAGGAGTAAGAATTTCGCTTACCATTTATAGCCTGTTCTGAAAAGTTGGAAGCACCGGTTAAAATTTTTGTAACTATTCGAAGATGTGAGAGAAATCCATCACAAAGCGATACATATTATGATACTGAAAGAAAGTAACCCCTGCATCAATGTCATCAAAATATAAAAGCCTTAGTCCATCGAAATTGTACGCATCTTTTAACTATATAACTGTAAAAAAAAATCATGTCAAAGGATTTGATTTGCTGGAATATATACTTTTTCAAATTTCCATTCTCATTCTGATATATCTTGATATTTTTAATTTTTATTTATTTTTATGGAGTGGTGAATTATACATTTTTTTAAAGCTCAACTTTGACATGAATTAATCTTTTTTTTTGAATGACAAAGGGCTGAAGTCAAATTTATATTAATAATACTATAATAAACATTTAATAAGTATATAAGCTATCAACATATAAAAAGTATCTAAAAGAGTTTTGCTGAAAATGTAATCAGAGACTCATCTCGACCACACCCAATTTTCTGAGTCCCACGCAGGGTAAAGATGAAAATAATCCAAATACGTACTTCAATAGGACCCTAAAATCATAAAACCCATCTATAGACTGCTATAAACCATAGATCCTCAAGATTGCAACTTAAAGACAGAGTACCAAAACCAGGGAAACCAAAGAAAAAATCAACATATCTTGCACCAATTACAACCCACAGAGGAAACCATCTCTTTTTCTTAGAGTGCAAAGACCGTCCAGCTCCAGAAACGTTTATCCTTCTTTTATCCTTGTTGAAGACAATTATTCAATTGTGTATTGTCATTGATGTTACACATGTATTTACACTTATGTAGTGATGTCACACAAATGTCTACATTCAAACCGAGCACAGTTGGTGAATAGAATGAGTTATTTAGTGTTGGCCGAGTTCAGTCGGGCATTGAAGGAAGTTCAGTGTTGACTGAGTCACTCGGGAATTTCAGTCTTGGTCGGGCATTCAGTGGCAGCCGACTAACAGTGATTTATATTCTATAATTAATTGGTTATATGAGGCCGACTGAATTGTGTTTTATTATTTAGAAGTATATTCAAGCTGACTTGACAGGGCTTACCATATAAATGAAAGGTCAAGTTTGGATTTAATGTGTGTAAGAAACAGAGTAAGAAAAAGAGAATGCAGAAGTGTGGAATTCTATAATATGAAGAGTGAAGGCGAAATCAGACAGGATTTTGATTCAGTACAGATCACTCGGAGCTGCAATAGAACATCTGATCAGCAAGGATCCAGTTATAATCAGAACAGAGATCTGAATCAGCAAAGTTAGTTGCTTACACATATAGGTCAATTCATTGTTACTTTCTAACAATTGTAGCAGTGATCTAAAATCTCTTAACAGAGTAGACTTAACAGTCTTTTTGTAAATCCTCTCACAAGGTAGCATTTCTATGTTG
>MU226169.1:718811-730670 GCA_018584345.1 Thuja plicata
AACAGGGCTCACTTCAGAAGAGTGAAAAATAGTAACTAGTTACATTGGTGGTTTTTCCCATATTGGGTTTCCATGTTAAATCTTGGTGTCACCTGTGTATATGTTATTTGTTTTATGCTTTATGTTTATGCACTCAATCTCTAAAGTATAAATGCATTGGATATTATAAAGATTGCTTTGACACCTGAGTTACAGAAGAATATCTTAATTAACTGAGTAACAATGTTAAAGTGTTTAAGACATCTAAGGGAAAAAAGGATTTGTTTTGGAGTAACTGGTTCACCCCTCCCCTCTCAGTTACTTATCTCATTTCCAACAAGATCCTCAAGATTGCAACTTAAAGACAGAGTACCAAAACCAGGGAAACCAGAGAAAAAATCAACATATCTTGCACCAATTATGACCCACAGAGGAAACCATCTCTTTTTCTTAGAGCGCAAAGACCATCCAGCTCTAGAAACATTTATCCATCTTTTAGCCAACCTCTTCAAGCCACATGATCTACTAGAACCCTCCTACGTCATAATTCTCCTATTTGCTTTTTTGAGGTTGGTATCCACAAAATAGCCCTCCACGCACTGATGCGAGCCTGCTTCTTCCTCATCCTCTAAGGGGACATAACCTTCTTTCAACACGTAATCTTTCAGCCAATTTGGGTCGACTGCCACCTTTATCCCAAACCACATTTACATGAAATTAAGATTCCTAAGAATCATTGTACAATGAGCTTCAAAATTATTCCAATCTCTCATTGATAGAATTGACCTCTTAGCAATTTCTTCCCCATAACCATCCTTATCAAAGTCTACGGGATAGGGAATTTGTAAATTCTTGTTTGCATTTCTCACCATTCTTTCTAAATCACCCAAAAGGTTTTTCTTGAACACTTCTCTGTAGAGTGAAGTCGATTCAATCTTGGACAAACCCATTACCAATAAAACTGAAACAAAAATCATAGGGATGTCACTATTAACTCTATAAGCATGATACATCTCCAAAAATTCCTCTCCAAGAATAACTTTCACTGCTCTTAATGCTAGGTCATCTATGTCATTAACTACTCTGCACCATATTTCTGGGAGAATTTCTCTCAGGAAAGCCATTTGTCTCACTTTCTTAATAGGCCTAAGGCAACTAGAGGATTTCATAAAGCACCTCAACCATTGTAAAAAGGAAAACCTAAATGAAAAAAGACCTGTCAAGGCCTTATGAGATTTAACAAGACTAATTCTTGGATCAAGGAGAGTGAATAAATATAATAACCACTTGTGTCTACATGTGCGAGTAGGAGATGACACCTCAAGAATTTTGGGGAATGAATTACGAAATGATTTTAATCAATTAAAAAAGAAACAACACCTTCGTGTTTGTATAAGGAAAGGTTGTATTTGTCTTATCAACCTTAAATGCCACCTATGCCATTATCTTACCAAATATTTTGAGCTTTTATCAAAATCATGAACTAGTACTATCTTATCGCCAGTTGTATCTTAACATCTCTTTGATTTGAAAGCTGAGCTAATTTGCTAAAATTCACTTCTTGCAGTATTCAAAATCACAACGAATATAAAGTATTAATTCACCATCTGCCAAGTTTCAATTAAAGAATTAAAAAATAGTCCTTTGTCCCTCAACTAAATCACTTTCAAAATATTAAAAAAATTATACTTTTTTATACCAATCTAAAACATCGAGAAACAAAATCTAGATACCTTCAGTATTTGTAGATTCCAGGAAGCCAATTTATCCTACATTATTTACTAGTTTCAAAAAACCAATTTCTTATTTCCAAAAGGAAGTGATTTTCCTTTCATCTAGATTTTCACCATCTAGTGATCTAAGAGTGGAAGAGGACTTCCTTTCTTTTTGTATAATTCTCCTCCACAATTTGGTTTGATAAGGCCATCCTTCGCCTGCCATAATCCAAGTGGAGGATTGCCTTTATTTGAAATATTGCAGGTGTCTTTATTTGACATTGAAAACTTGCTAAATTCTCCTTCTCCCTCTGAACCTAAATCCAGAATCTTTTCTAGAAAAGACTATTTTATATCAAGATCTCCTCCTCCCGAGGAATAATCAAGTCTGTGAGTTCAAATAGGTCATAGACAACTTCAATCTCCATTGATAAACCCTCCTCTAGATCCAGTATATCTGGCAGGTCTAAAGCTCTCCAATCATAATTCTCTACTTGTTTCTCTCTTTTCCTCTCATTCCCTTTATGATGCTTCTTCACCCTAGGCTTCAATGGTAAAATACCACCACATGTTTTAAGGTATCTTGAGACAGTATGTTTCTCTCTAATGTCATGAAGAATAGAAGATAATGTTTCTTCCTCTAATTTAGGAGACCCTTGCGATGAATTGTTATCTTGAACTGCTATATTTCAACCTTTTTTATTTCTCTTTGCAGATTCCACAAGTTTGACATCCTTAAATTTAGAATTAATAGATGACTTAAAACCTTCCTTTGAGAGTTTTTCTTTGATTTTGAGTGATTTCCTTTTTCCAGAATTTAGGTTACTTGAGAGTTCCACTTGTAAATTTGATTGACCTTTTGATGAATAAGCATTCTTTCTTCCTAGTTTTCTACCTCCACTTTTCTTAGCTATTATCATAGAAGGACTATAATGTTGTCCTTTTGTTTTGTCTTTTGTTTTCAAATCACACTTATTTGAGTTGTTGGCTCCCTGAATTTGAATGTTTTTTCCTTGGTTCTTGATTTTGAATGTTTATCCTTGATTCATTTGAATCCTCCAACCTACTAGCCTCTCAAATATTTGGACTAAGACATATTTGATCCTTACTGATTCCATAATATCATTCCCTATAGACTAATGTTTTCCCTAATATATCACATTGTTCCTGCTTTTGAAGAACCATCACACTGCTAGACTCTAGGGACTCCAGTGCAACATTGGATTGCTTCTAAAAAGATTGAACATTCTCACTTCCAATGAGTATTTGATCCGCTATTTCTTGAATGATTTTAACTTGAGTCTCCAAGAGACATTTCTGAACAAACTCTTTCATTTCCTGAAGAGAGGGGGGGGGCATTTTGAAGTCCTCTTACTTCAAGTATGTGATCTATTGACAAGATTATAGGCAGTTTAATCCTATCTCTCAATAGGAATGAAATCTTCAAATCCTGAGACCCAAAATTGAAACTATTCCAAAATTGTTTTGAATATGAAGATTGGGTATTTTTCTCAATCTTCTAGTCCTTCTCATTCAGTAGTTTAAACCCCCCTTAAATCCATAAAAAAACTAAATCCTCCAATACAAAATCCATAAAAGATAGAGGATGTCCATTTCTGAAAGAAGAGGCTTGTCACATGATGATCTCGATGAACTCAAAGATGTCTCACAAATTTCAACTTATGGAAAAAGAAAAAGAGAAGTATTTAAAATAGGATAGATGTATTGGCATCTAGGGTCTAGACCTATTCCCCCAAGTTCATAATCTAACTTCATTAGAGATATTGAGATGCCCCAAACCTCCACCTTTCTATTTGCTTTCTCATGTACTGATTTTCATAAATAATATCCCGAGTCCACACTTCATTCCCTATGTTAATATCATAGGGTCTTCACTGAAGGGGCAATACAATAGGACAAATGTATTGGCATCTAGGGTGTATACCTATTCCCCCAAGTTCATAATCTAACTTCATTAGAGATTTTGAGATGACCCAAACCTCCACCTTTTCTATTTGCTTTCTCATGTCCTGATTTTCATAAATAATATCCTGATTCCACACTCCATTCCCTATGTTAATATCACAGGGTCTTCACTTAAGGGGCAATACAATACCATGCATGTTCATATTGGTAGGCTTAAAATGGGAAAAAGGCTCAGCAATATATTGCCTAAATAGGGGGAGGGGTTTATATAGGAAAAGGGGTACAACGGGTATTGGAGGGGGGTGACAAAAAAGGAGTTTAGGGATTTTTTTTTAAATAGGGACATTCTTTAGTATGCCATGAACACACGTGCTATGATTTAAGTTCACTAAGTGAAGACCCCATGGTTAATATCAAAAGACGATGGTAGGTATTTCTCCAAACTCAGTAATAAACAAATCCTAACATGAAGTAAAAACTCTTCCAGGGAAGAGGTATCCCTTTTAAGGTAGATGCCCAACCAATTTCCAATGGCCTCTAAAATGGACAACTCTCTATATTCCAAAGGCAAGTTATGTAGCTAGATCCAAAAGGGAACAAATTTGATGTCATTCTCTTAAGAAGAAAAATTGGGAGTCCATAACTGCATATGAATTCTAGAGCTCTTGTAAAACCATCCTTTATTCTTGAAAATATTATCTCTTGATTATTTTGAAGAAAATATTTCCATAAAGAATCCCTTAGACTCATCTAAAAAAGATAACTCGGAATAATCTTTCCATTCTTGTATAATCCATTCCTTTAGATCTGGAAAAGAAATTGAAACATTGCAAAAATTAAAAATTGGAGCTCGGTTCTGAAGGTCCTTTATTCTGGATTTTAGTAGGGAGTATGATAATTTGATGCAACAATCTTGATTACCCCACCTCTGATACTCGCTAGTTTCTTATTGAGCCCTAGTTCCTGATGGAATCAATGGATTGGTCTCTTCCTCAAAAACCATCAAACTTTGAGAGGTGTTCCCAACATCAACAATAACTTATATGAGATTTCCTTGAAGTTCCTGCCTCGGAAAGATTTTCCTATGATTTCCAATATCTTCTCTCCTTCCATTCTTTTTTTATAAATACCATAGTACATGGTATCTTCTTTGTCATTCCACAATCTCTATCTCCTATCTTTAATCCATACCTTGTTCAATATCCTCGCTCTTGTCAATAGCCACAATGACCTCTTTTCATGTAATCCTCTCCATCCGCTCCATTGACTCCAATGGCTCCAACGGTCCATTTTTTAATTAATTTATTTTTTAATTTTTAGAT
Source organism: Thuja plicata (assembly GCA_018584345.1). Taxonomy (NCBI): domain Eukaryota; kingdom Viridiplantae; phylum Streptophyta; class Pinopsida; order Cupressales; family Cupressaceae; genus Thuja; species Thuja plicata. The sequence continues at coordinate 723,754 of MU226169.1, forward strand.
ATTTATTTTATTGTTTAGTTTATTTATTTTTTAATTACTATTTCTATTTACAATTTGTGAGATAGATATAAGATGAATGATTTGTCAAAATAAATCTAAAAAATTTGAATTTCAAATTTTAAATCTTGTTCAACTTTTTCTATCATTCATTATATTTTGACTTAAAGTTGAAAATATTTTACTTAGTCTCCTATGAAGTTGTATTAAAAGACTAAATCTCCTTCATTCAAAACATAATGTTTATATCTTAGAATATTATAACATTACTATTTCACTATTGACCAAAAATTGATACTAGTTACTTATTTGTATGATTGATTGTTGTCTTTTATCTTTTAAAAATTATTAATTTGATATTTAGAAGTTTAATAAAAAAAACCTTATCTAACATTTTTATCAACTAAGATCCCGGGGTTGCTTCCTGATTCTTCCACGGGGGAGTCTTTGAATCAGTTTATAGTAATAAAATATGGTGGATATCCCACTTTGGCTTTAAAAAAAAAAAAACATTTTTAAAATAAAATATCTGGTAACACTATTTATCAAATCATATAGATCACAAATTTAAAAATGAACTAAAAATAAAATAAAATTTAAAATAAAATTACAATCAAAATTAGGCCAAAATAAACACACACGAATATGTTCATGTTAAACAAATTGATAAGGAAATAACTAGTGAAAAGGCAATCTTGATGGATAGTGAGCATATCAATACATTAAAAATTATTAATAAAAGGATAATGAAAATCTAATTTAATATTTGAATTTTTCAAATTGTCCCTTTTTCTTATTGGTACAATTTTATACACTGTAATGCAACATATGCTTAGGGTAGGTCTCCATATGATTGTTTATTTAGTTTATTTTGGCTAGCAAGTATTGCTCGATATTTTAATGAGAAATTTGTCGACCTATAAACCCCATGAATATTAATTTTACTACTTATTTTTAACCAATCAACTTAAAATTATTTTTTATTATATTATTATTTTTTAATTATTATACATTTTTCAAATATCTAATTATCCCATGGACACACATGGGTGAGGCACTCAGAAGAAAGAACATAATTTGAAATTGCCTTGAAAAACTTCATGGCGAAATTGAACTTCTCAGAGAACTGATGATAGTTATTCCTTTGGCATCAGTTCCTGTTGTTGAAAGAGTGATACATACATATGCACAACTAATTCAAGATGATAAAGTCATCAGGTGGATGGAAGGTCACCTAGGATGGGTGGCCTGGGTTGATAGGAGAGGAAATGAATAACATTCCCTTATGGAGCGCTTTTTTTTTTTTTTTTTGTGCGTGTGTGTGTGTGTGTTTTGTATATGGGTTGCATATATCTGTACAATGATGGTTCTTACAATGGTTGGGCAAACAATAATCTTTTATTATTTTATTAGATATACCATAAACTGATCGATCTTATCAAAGTGATGTATTTTGTATTGTCTTAGAAGGTTTGCTTGACAAGTTGATTATGTATCTTTGAACTCTTTATATCTAATAAAAAAAACTAATTACAAAATGCTTAAACCTTATGTATATGATTTCCAAGTAAATGGTTGATTCACCTATCATGACTGAAATATTTAGTTGTAAAATCAACTTGAATGTTTACATACTTTGTATTTGAGGAATCATTGTGGGTTCTTCATACATATATGTATGAACAGATGCTCATTGTAACTATCTAATAGGAAAGGAAAGGTCCTTTTATAGTCCACGATACCAACCATATGTTTTTGGGTCTACATATGGTGACAACAATATGGGACTACCCCATACTCCTTGTAGGGATGCACCTAATTGTGCTACAAACAAGGTGTACATACCCCGCCCCTAGTGAACAAGATATATATATATAACTAAATAGTTAATCTAAAGAAAATGCATATAGCTAAATGAAACCCAAGAAACTAATTTCATTTAGAAAATGGAGAATGCACGGAAAAATAAAAGTAAAACAATCCTAAGAAATACATCCACAAGAAGCCTTTGGGAACGGGACAGAGGTGCCTCTAAATGATTAGTATGAAAAATCTATCAGCAAACTTTATGTATATTATTTACATTAGGCACATGAAAATATGCATGGTAAATTATTTTAACATATTAATAATATTTTATGTATATAATCTTAGAGGGAAAAGTTTGAGAAAAATATAAAAATAGAGGCAAGGAAATCTGTGTTGTTATATGACACTTTTTTTAATATGTAGTTGTTGCGTATTTCCAACCTCTCTTTTTTTTCTACATCTATTTTCAAATGTTAACAACCTGCTCTTAAAAATAAAAAAAGATTTTAATCAAAAACTAGACTTAAGCCAGGACACGAAGACATAAGATTACACCACCTATTTACTATTGTAATGTCACTACTAGATAGTAGCATGATTTAAGACAAAAGTTGTCTTTTGTCTTAAACTTTCTTTTTTTTTTTTTAAATATTTTTTAATTAGTATAATATTTACCTTTGTCTAAGTACGACAAAATAGAAAAATCATGAAACACTAATAGGGAAATTTATTAGTGGGTAATTCATTAGGTGGTAATTCATTAGGTTATTTGTTGTGGTTTCTTGAGGGAGCATTTTAGATCCATCTTCACCTTGCAAATGGGTCAGAAAACTCTCATCATCATCACAAGCCCAGAGATGGTGCACGAAGATCTAGTTGAACAAGGCACTCTATTTTCTACCAATCCACTGGACATGCCCCCCTCCCGCCCCCACGCCCCCTCCCCACAAGCTACTCTTTAGTGCTCGAGACGGGTAGACAATTAATCACCATTATTTTGGTAATGTCGGCATTAATAGTTGTGTCAGACTATTACCTCCTTTGTAATTTTTCATCTTTTTGTTCTTTGATCTAACGAATTTAAAGATTACTATGAAGGGTTTTGATTAAGTAAAAATAGGTTTTACAAGGACCCGAAACCTTTAACAAAGAGTTTAAAATGAATATTACAATAAAGTTCAGCAGAAACTATGTCATATCACCTAGGAAATAAAGCCATAACAAGAAAAAGGCCTACAACCTAACAACACGCAAAACACAAAAAGAGACAGACATGGACAGCAAAAAGATAGGAGATAGGACATGACAGCTAAATGCTCTTCATTAAATCTTGCGCCTAGATCACCATGAGTTGCATCTGTTCTGCAGGGTTCTTGATCTCTTCTAGCTCCTTATTTCCCTTGGTTCTCGACTTTATGGTGCTAGCCCGAGTATGTTTGCCCAGTCCCATAGTATCCTTCTTCTCTTTCACATCTTTGTCACCCTTTATTTGTTCCATCTTCTCTAGGATCTTTGCATGCTATGTATTGACTCGAAGGCTAACTAGGCTTTGCTCCCCAATCTCACGCACGGTGTCTTCTAGTTTGTCCATTCTGTTATGCAGCATGTGGAGCTTTCCTTCAAAATCCCCCTCTACTTCCCTGTCCTCTTTCTCCTTCAATCTCTTTTCCATTTCACATACTTTTGCCACCATTTCCACAAAGGCTTCATTTCTTCCCACCACATCTTTCATCTCATCGAGGCAAACCGCAACCGGTTTATCCTCAACACTGATTTTTGTGATGATGTTAACCTTGCCTCTCATGATCTGCATTTGCTTTTTAATATTAACAATTTCATCCAACATTTTACCTAGAGTGTAGGTAAAGTCCAGCAAACAGTTCTCATTTTTAGTAATATCATCCATCCCACTAATTTCCTTACCAGTATCCACATTAGTGGGGTTATCAACAACTTTGGTCTCAGTATATTTTTCCATACTGTTCACAATATCCTCCACACTCTGGTTGACATCCTTCTGCAGATTCTCCTTTGTATTCACCATGGGAATTTGATCTTCACCCATATTCCCAGTGTTATCCTCCTTCTTTTCCTCTTCCCCTATGTTGTTCCCCAAATTAATCTCAGTGCTCTGCACCTTTTCCATGTCTTCATCCTCCTATGAGGATAGAACAATTCTCCTTTTACTTGGGTTTTTTTTTCTTTTTTATTCCTCTTTTTCTTACTACCAATGATCTCTCCATGCTTCCCTTTCTTACCCTCTTTCCCCTTTTTGCTCTCATACTCATCATCTTTGGTATCATTTTCCATTTCAGAATCCTCCATACCAACCTTCATCTAAATTTTCTTAGAAGACGAACCTTTTTCCTTCTTAGGAGTATGAAACCCAGAAGGTAACTCCTCTGCATCCTTCGTCTCCTCACTAGAAATATATGTTGGAGATTTGCTTCTGTGCAAATAGTTGATTGTATGCTTGTCATTGATGACAACATATAATATACAGCAGTGTCCTATATGCAATTATCAGTACAGATATTCTGGAGCCTTGCGCGTTTACATCTATGGTGTAGACATGTTCTGGATGCCACGTTCATACATGCGGATTAGGATATGCAGTTTCAGTTGAGTTATGTTAATCTATTTTGGCAATTACAGTTTCTGGAGATTATCTGTTAAGAGCCGACGTATTTACATTATTTCTTGAGTTGCACCTATCTTTGGGATATGCGTGTTTGTATGCATGTTTAGTTATGAGTTAATGATGATTATCCAAAGGTGTTAAACGTGGTTTAATAGAAGCGTGATGTTTGAGTTAATTTGGTAGAGCCGACTATGTGAAATGACACGTCCACTCATTTTGAGTTACGCGGTCCTAACTTTGATTGCATGCTTAGTTAAGACGACAAGGAAGTTGTTGAAGTGTTTCCTACAGCTGTCGTGACCTTATCCTTGGGGAAGATACATATAGCAGTTCAAATGTGATCGCTAAGTATAAAAATGAAGTGAAAAAGAAAACACAAAGCAGAGCAGAAAGTTAGACAGTAAAGCTACATCATTCATCAGTTGAAGATCTATGTGAAGAAGTAGAAGAAGATTACAATTCACTGGAACTGATCAAGACAACAGGTCTACTCAAACAATTCATTATCAGAGAAAGTGTATATCTACCTTGCAGAAGGTTGCATCCTTCACCATTTGAGCAGTGAGCTCTTGGACAGTGTGTCCTCACGCCTAACAGGTTATTTGTAAAAGACTCCTAACAGGGTCCGACCTTTGACTAGGTCTCTGTACTTATTGCATTGTAAAGATCAACTCCTAACAGGGTTGCAAGATCTTCTAACAAGGATCATTATAAACTAGTACAGTTATTTGTGGGTGCTAATTCCCACTGAGGTTTTTACCTAATTTGGTTTTCCCCATTACCAAAATTGTGTTGTTCATTTATGTGTTATCTTGTTGAGCTTATGTTTAAAGTTATTCTATACTTAATTGAAAAATAATTAAATCTTGTAGATAATTGATTCACCCCCCCCCCCCTCTCAGTNAGTTATTCTATACTTAATTGAAAAATAATTAAATCTTGTAGATAATTGATTCCCCCCCCCCCCCCTCTCAGTTATCTCTTGGGACTATTCCTAACAATTGGTATCAGAGCCAAGTGCCTTGGAAAGAAATCTTAATAGCTTAAGGTAGATCATATGGCATACTTCAGAAAACAGAGTCCTAAGTTTGATGGAGAGAATTATCTTGACTGGAAGAACAAAATGATAACACATCTACAGTGTGTTGGTTTTGAGATTTTTGAAATAGCCACACAAGAAGTTGTTGTTCACTCTCTGAAAGACCTTGAAAAAGATGATGCTACTAGTAAACAAAAGGATGTATTCATTGCTAATGCAATTGCCAAGGAAGCCCTTATAAGTGCATTATCTGACAGTGAATTCTCTGAGATTAAGAAAGTAGACAAAGCCTACACCATATGGAAGTATTTAGAGGATATGTTTGAAAGAGATATCCAGGCAAAGAATGCACTGAGAAAGACATGGAAAAAGAAGTATAACAACTTATAGATGCTACCTGAAGAGAACATCAAAGCTTACAATCAGAGGATTAATGAAGCAGTTTCAGGAATCAGAAACAATGGTGGAGAAATTTCAGAGGAAGATATAATGGACAAACTGATGACTACATTGACAACAGACTATGAGAGCAAGATCAATATCTTAGATGAGACTGCACACAATTTTCAAAAGACTTCAAGAGAGAGACTTTGATCAGCAAAATATTTGCATTTGAGATATCAAGATTGAAGACAGAACCCAAAAGTGAAACAACTTTCAAAGCCTCAGTCCATGGTAATAAATCCTTGAGCAGCTCTAGTAATAATGAGACAGAAGAAGTGGATACAAAACTAGAAGAAATCATTGCTATGATTGTGAAGAAAGAAAGGAAAGGTAAAGGAAAATATGAAGGATAGCAACCATTCAAATGTTTTTCATGCAACAAAGTTGGCCATTTTGCATCCAAGTGTCCTACAAGAGTCAAGAAGTTTAGATCAGATTACAAGCCCAAATATACTAAGGAATGCTATCATGTTGAAGATGGTGTAACTGATGATGATTTGGGAGAAGATTCAAAATTGGATTCATTTCCATTGAAGACATTGAGAAAATGCTTGAGGAAATGGACATTGAAGATGAAAAGAAGGCACAAGAGTTAGCATTAGTTTCCAAAGCAGACATCAGAACTGACTGGATCATTGACAGTGGATGCTCACATCACATGACAGGAGACAAAGACAGATTTGTACATCTGGACAAGTACAAAGGTGGTATGGTTATATTTGGAGATAACACTCCCAAACCTATCATAGGCAGAGGTTCTATTACCTTAGATGGAAAGAACAAGACATTTGATGTTCTTTATGTTGATGTTTTACATCATAACCTACTAAGTGTTGGATAATTTCTTGACAAAGGATATTAGTTGGAATTCAAAGACAACAAGTGCATCATTAATAACAAACAAGGAGATATGATTGCATCAGGCTCTAAGACTAAAGGTAATGTCTTTCAGCTCAATTCAGAAGTAAGTTGTTTTGTTGCAAAAGT
>MU226169.1:731453-754613 GCA_018584345.1 Thuja plicata
ATTTTCCTTGGTTACTCTACTAAAAGAAAAGCATATAGATGTTTTAACTTAAGATTGAAGAAGATAATTGAAAGTACACATGTGAAGATTGATGAGAAGTTTATGATTCAAGAGAGGTATTATGATTGTGCACCTATGATTGAAGATGAACCCAGACCTAGCAGTAAGGAAACAATTATTGAAGAAATGTTTGATTGTATTGATGTATCATGCAATGAACCTGAAACAAGCAAAGAAGAATCACATATAATAGATGAGGATGTCACACCTAAAGTTCCAAAACTCACATCCAGATACCATTCAAAGGAAGACATCATTGGAGATCAGAGCAGTAGAGTTTTGACAAGATCTAAAGCAAAAGGTTTAACAGTTGATGAAGAGGTGTGTTTACTTTCACAAATTGAACCTTTAAATGTTGAAGATGCATGTAATGATTCAGATTGGCAGAAAGTAATGGAAGAAGAATTAGATCAGATAATCAAGAATGATACATGGGAACTGGTCCCTAGACCTTGTGACAAAAATGTGATTGGAACAAAGTGGATATTCAGGAATAAGATGAATGAAAAAGGTACAGTGGTAAGAAACAAAGCAAGACTGGTATGTAAAGGATATGCGCAGAGAGAAGGAATAGACTACACTAATACATTTTCCCCTATGAGCATACCGGAAGCTATCAAGTTTTTTTTGGCCTATGCAACATTCAAGAACTTTAAAGTATATCAAATGGATGTCAAGTCAGCTTTTCTAAACGGTGACTTGAAGGAAGAAGTTTACATAGAATAGCCTGAAGGATTTAGTTTATCAGAAAAACCAGACATGGTATGTAGACTAAAGAAATCCCTTTATGGACTTAAATAGACCCCAAGAGCTTGGTATGAGAGACTTGATGGTTACTTGAAAAAGATTGGATTCAAAAAGGGAGCAGCAAATTGCAATTTATTCATAAGAGAGATAGCCTGATGGACTACTACTTGTTGCTATCTTTGTTGATGACATTATCTTTGGAGGTAATGACAAGCTCAGTGCAGAATTTGCCAAAGAGATGCAAAGTGAGTTTGAAATGAGCATGATTGGACCTAACAAATATTTTTTGGGATTGAATGTAAAACAAACTGACAAAGGCATATTCATAAATCAGTCTAAGTATGTGAAGGAGATATTGAAGACTTTCAAAATGGAAGAGTGCAAACCAGTAAGCACCCCCATGATAACAGGAAGCAAGCTTTATAAAGAGGATGATTCCACAGCAGTTGACAAGACACTATACAAGTCTATGATTGGAAAACTCATATATCTTACTCAATCTAGACCAGATATTTCTAATGCAGTCGACATTGTTGGAAGATTTGCAGCTGAACCTAAACAAAATCACCTAATGTCAATAAAAAAAATATTCAGATACTTAAAGGGGACTATAGACTATGGTTTATGGTATCCTAACTTAGAGAATATACAACTTCATGTGTATATAGATGCAGATTGGGTAGGTTGCGTTGATGACAGGAAGAGTACCTCAGGAGGAGCAGCATTTCTTGGAGACAGATTGGTCACTTGGACAAGCAAGAAGCATAATTGTATTTCTCAGTCAACAGCTAAAGCAGAATATGTAGCAGCAACATTGAATTTCTCTACAATTGTTTGGATCAAACAAATGATAAAAGACTTTGGAATTCATATTGATTATCCTATTGTTATTCATTGTGATAACACTAGCATTATCAATATGTCAAAGAACCCTATGATGCATGCAAAGACAAAACACATTGAAATAAAATATCATTTTCTAACAGAAAAAGTTGCAGACAAAGAAGTAAAGTTGGATTATGTGAGCACTAAAGAACAATTAGTAGATATTTTTACAAAGCCTTTATCAAAAGATACTTTTGAGTATCTCAGGGAGAAGCTGGGAGTAATTCCCTTTCCTGAGTTTGATTATAATTTGCAGCAAGAACATCAGTTGTTGGTGACTGATGAATGGTTGACTACTCTACTTCTGGAGTAGTACCTGTGCTTAATAGTATTTGGCACCCTTTGCCATTGATGTCAAAGGGGAGTATATAGTAAGGGGGAGCATATACTCTGGGGGAGTATATAGTCATGAAAATAAAAACATAGTCAGAGGAGTTACAGTAGTGAAGAGGAACCTTTGATGAGGATATTGATCTAATATTGTAAAAAGAAGCAGGATACTTTGGGTTGATGGTATTTTTCATATCATATGTTGCCATCAATGTCAAAGGGGGAGATTGTTGGATATTTGCTTCTATGCAAATAGTTGATTGTATGTTTGTCATTGATGACAACATATAATATACAACAGTGTCCTATATGCAATTATCAGTACAGATATTCTGGAGCCTTGTGCATTTACATCTATGTCGTAGACATGTTTTGGATGCCACGTTCATACACACAGATTTAGATATGCAGTTTTAGTTGAGTTATGTTAATATGTTTTGGCAGTTACAGTTTCTAGAGATGATCTGTTAAGAGCTGACGTATTTACATTATTTCTTGAGTTGTGCCTATCTTCGGGATATGTGTGTTTGTATTCATGTTTAGTTATGAGTTAATGATGAGTATCCAAAGGCACTAAATGTGTTTTAATAGAAGCGTGATGTTTGAGTTAATTTGGTAGAGCTGACTATGTGAAATGATGCATCCACTCATTTTGAGTTGCGCGGTCCTAACTTTGATTGCATGCTTAGTTAAGCCGACAAGGAAGTTGTTGAAGTGTTTCCTACAGCCGTCATGACCTTATCCTTGGGGAAGATACATATAACATTTCAAATGTGATCACTAAGTGTGAAAATGAAGTGAAAAAGAAAAGACAGAGCAGAGTAGAAAGTTAGACAGTAAAGCTACATCATTCATTAGTTGAAGATCTATGTGAAGAAGTAGAAGAAGATTACAATTCACTGGACTTGATCAAGATAGCAGGTCTACTCAAATAGTTCATTATTATATATAGTGTATATCTGCCTTACAGAAGGTTGCAACCTTCACCATTTGAGCAGTGAGCTCTTGGATAGTGTGTCATCAACCTAACAGGGTTATTTGTAAAAGACTCCTAACAGGGTTCAACCTTTGACCAGGTCTCTGTACTTATTGCATTGTAAAGATCAACTCCTAATAGGGTTGCAAGATTTTCTAACAAGGATCATTATAAACTAGTACAGTTATTTGTGGGTGCTAATTCCCACCGGGTTTTTTTTACCTAATTTGGTTTTCCCCATTACCAAAATTGTGTTGTTCAATTTTGTGTTATCTTGTTGAGCTTATGTTTAAAGTTATTATGTACTTAATTGAAAAATAATTGAATCTTGTAGATAACTGATTCACCCCCTCTTAGTTATCTCTTGGGACTATTCCTAACAATATAATCATCCTCATCACCTTTTGTGTCCTCCTCATCCCCAACATTCCTCTTCTGAAAGGGTTTCTTCACATTTTTCATTTTGAGAAGGTCAAAGACAAGAAGCACGAGGCCCCGGTGAAGCATGGTCACCTTTCGGATCCTTTTGAAGGCTAGTTATGGTAAAATCCAGCGATCTCAACAAGTAAAAAAGGAAGGCTAATTTTAACATTATGCCTAAAGTGGTTCAACAACATATAGTGATGCCCATAAGCTCTGGTAAATCTACCATCAAGCGTTATGTAATTGATTACAAAAAATAGCACATACCCCCATGACCTAGAAATGCCTTTAGGGTTATGGTAGGACGTATCCTCCTTCACTAGTCTTGCCTTTTCATCCTTCTCAGTCGGGAATTTCTCCCAGGCTTTGTCAGAGATACTTCTATCTCTATAAAACTTGGGCCCTTCCATACTCATGTCTGTGGCCTCAGCTATAATTTCCTTTGTTACCTCCATAAACTGGTTCCCCACAAGAACCTTCCCATTCTTCCAAGTTTTGGAAAATTGCCTAGTAACCGTAGGGTTTCTGCCATGTAATCTCTCCATGAAAAGGCCATCCCTCCTTTCTTCAGGATATTCCAAACTTCCTTATTTTCCTTCCATTCTTCACAGTTAACAGGTTTGAAACATTTCTTGCTTCCTCCCATTTTTTCTCTCTGTAGAAAGATATCAGTCTCGTTGTAAGAAATGCTTCTATTGTTGTGGGTTAAACCGAGTTCTTTTGACTTGGCCAAAAACACCCAGAATCTATGCCAACTCAAGAGAGTCGTCACTAGACTGTACTTCACGTAGATGAAGTAATTATGACACCTCACTTCATAATCAAAACTCTTCATTAAACTTACCATTTAAAACCCTTTTTTGCTTGCTCCGTAAATGATCACTTTCCGTTAATGATTTTGCTTGAAAAGACATTTCATCCCCATCATTCCAATGTGTCATCATCTCCATCTTGCACGCCATGTTAGCAGCCCAGTCAGCAATACCATTAGTTTCTCTGAAATTATGTGTTATGACGCAATCTCTGAAAGATCTGATTAAGATTTTAGCTTTTTGCATGACATTATGAATAGACCAGGAGGCTTCAAAATCATTATTAAGACATGTTATTATGTTAAGGGAATCGCCTTCAAGCCACAACTTCTTACATCCCTTATCCTTGGCTAAGACTAAGCCATGTAGAGCAGCATTGGCCTCGACAACATGGTTGGTTTAAAAACCTAAAGGTATAGCTCTTATACCTTTACAAACCTCGTGCTCATCTCTTTTCACCATGCCACACCCTGCTACCCCCAGGTTCCCTTTTGATGCACCATCAAAATTAAAATTCATCCATCCCCTAGGAGGCAGTCCCATCTAGCTTCATCTCTCCTTGAATTTTCCTTGCATTTGCTCATGTTGCCTTTTATATTCCAGTTATTAAAGAATGCGATGTCCTCCAAATTAGAAGGTTCCACAAGGCTGTCCTTTAAATATAAATTCTCCATAACAACTCTTTTGATCTTATGGAAGACCATTATCTCATTGGAGACCTTGTTTCTGAAGATTCTCTCATTTCTCTATTTCCAAACCCCCCAACAAATATAGGGTAAAATGAAATTCCAAATCTTAGAAACAATTTCATTCCTAGAGGGAGGAATCCAGGAAGTGAAAAAGCTCTACAAATCCTCAGGGGTAACCCATTCAACATTGAGAAGTTTAAAGCATTTCTACCATATACTACGCACATAAGGGCAATGAAGAGTCAAGTGATTAATTGTTTCCTCATCCTAATTGCATAAATAACATCTGTTGACCAATGTGATACCTCTTCTTCTCAAATTGTCATTTGTAAGAAACTTGTTTTGAAGCATTATCCAGAAAAAGACATTAACCTTAGGAGTTAGACCTTTAATCTAGGCCTTAGCCCAGCAAGGTTCATTTAATTTCTCAAAATATTGATGATATAGAGAGGATATAGAAAATTTCCCATTTGAGCTATACTTCCATATGAAGTTGTCTTCTTCTTCAATCAAAGTAAAAGAATTTAGGATTGAGTTGTCCCAGAGATTGATCGATAATAGTAAGGTTCGCCCAATGATCCCTTTCCCAATAATTGGCAACCTTGACCCCAAACCTCAACTTGCACTGATTCTCAAAGTCCTTCCAATCAGGGATCTCCTTCAAAGTGTTGTTCATCAGCCAGTCCTCTTCCCAAAAAAATGTTGTCCTTCCATTTCCCACTTTCCATTTAACACCTTTTGTAATGATTTCCTTATTCTTTAAGACATTTCTCCATATAAAGGACCCCCCAAAGACATTGTCATTACTAAGAAAGATGATAAGAATAGGATGCTCCTTGTTTTATTTATCATCCCATATTAAGGTCCATCCACCCTTCGACTTATAATATCTCCATATTAGCTTAGCAGGAAGGTGATCATTTAGGTTTCTTATTCTGCGCAAACCAAGCCCCCCTTTATTCACGGGTCTGCAAACCTTCTCCCAAGCAATAAGAGCTATCTTTTTCTTTTTTTCCATCCCAGTCCACAAGATGGTTTTTTGGATCTTCTCAATAGCTTCTCCAATTTTTTTGGGATTTTGAATATGCTAAGTGCATAAAGAGATAAACCTTGAAGAGTAGATCTAAGAATCTGAATCTTACCTACTTGACTTAACAACATTCCCTTCCAACTAGCCATTTTACTGTGAAATCTATCCACTAGAGAGCTCCAGAAAGAGTCAGGGGGCTCCAAGCAAAGAGGGAGACCAAGCTAGGTACTAGGCAGAGACTCCATCTCACACCCCTAAATATTCTTGAATCTAAGTTGTCTTTTTATAGGGACATTGAAGAAGAAAACTGAACTCTTTCTCTAATTAAGGAGCTGACCCGAAGCAGTCCCATATCTGTTCAAAGCCTTTTTAATGCTTTTAGCATTTTTAACTGAAGCTTCCCCCATAACAACTGAGTCATCCACAAACTGCTGGTGAGAACAAACTTGAGTGTCGGAAGAAGGATTGAGGCCTTTGAACTCCCCAATCTGGACCATTTTCTCAATGCATCTGCCCAAACACTTAGCCATGATAACAAAGAGGACATGAGATAAGGGATCACCCTGCCTTAAACCCCTAGAAGATTTAAAAAAAAAGGGGTAGGAGAACCATTAACCAGAACCGAGAAAGTGGCAGACGAGATCAACTGATAAATGAGATCTATGCTTCTGTCATTGAAGCCAAAAGCCTTCAACACCTTCTTAAGAAAATCCCAATCCACCCTATCATAAGCTTTAGATAGATCCAATTTCAGAATGAGCCCCTCCTTTTTAGACATAACCAGGGAATGCACATTTTCGTGGACAGAGATGATAGAATCCATGATCTGCCTCCCTGGGACAAAACCATTCTGCTACCAAGACAACACAATAGAAAGAATCCTTGTAGTCAACACCTTAGAATTGATTTTGTAAGTCGAATTACATAAACTTATCGGTCTAAACTGGTCCATTTTATTTGCTCCATGCTTTTTTGGGATAAGGGAAATATAAGTCTCATTCAATTCTTTCAAAAGCTTCCTGGATCCAAAGAATTCCTTCACAACACTAGTAACATCCTTTTCAATTATTATCCAGAATTTATGAAAGAAAAACAAGCGGAACCCATCAAGGCCTAGGGCCTTGTCCCCTTCAAAAGAAAAGACAACCCTTTTGATTTCATCATTAGAAGGGATAACAGTAAAACTGGCATTCTGGTTCTCATTTAAGATATGAGGAATACCATCTAAAAAATCCCTTTGATCTTCCTAGTTGAGATCTTTCTCTTGTTGGAGAAGGTTTTGAAAAAAACTTTTCGCCTCCATTCTGATAGTATCCTCATCATCAGATCTTGTACCGTTTATAATTAAATTAGTAATTCTATTGGCCAATATATGCTTAAGAGTAGTCATGAAAAAATATTTAGTATTCCTATCCCCTTCCTTCAAAAAAATATTTCGAGATCTCTGTCTCCAAAAAGTCTCTTCTTTAGATATAATATCATGATATTCCACTAGTTTCTCATTCTCTTGTTCTCTTGTTATTTTATCATATCCATCCTGTTGAATCCTGTCCTGAATATCTTTCAATTGCAAACAGATATTGGACTTAGTAGTGAAAATATTGCCAAAAGTGTCCTTATTCCAAATTTTGATATTCTCCTTAGCCTGTTTAAGTTTCTTTGCAATAATAAACATAACATTACCTTTTATCTTTATCTTCTACCATTCCTTAATTTTTTGTTCCAATTGTGGTTGTTGTGTCCACATCTTCTCAAATCTGTAGGGAAAATTCCTCTTTCTAGTTATGGGATCAACCATGAAAGTAATAGGGTTGTGATCAGAGCCAACTCTCACATGAGCAGACGACGAGCAATAGTAATGAATGAACCAATCATTACTAATAAGGGCTCTATCAACTCTAACCTGAATGAGATCCTTTCCACTTCTTCTATTAGTCCAGGTGTAATTAATTCCCTGTAGATCAACATCATGGAGGGCTTGCTCATCTAAGAAATTCATAAGGTTCATTCTGCTGTCCATATTGGTTTGGCTCCCCCCCTTTTTTTCACTTTCTTTCAGGGGAGTATTAAAATCTCCCATAACAATCCACTCCTCAGAACTAAAACTTCTTCTTAAATTAGATAGCATCTCCCAAAAATAATCTCTTCCAGTTTTGGTGTTAGGGGCATAAATATTGGTCAACACCCAAGACATGCCATCCTTGAGATGACTAAATCTAATACAAGCAACTTTATTACCTTGAAAAATAACATCACCTTTAATAACATCACAGTTCCAAAGGGTAGCTATACCCCCCGAAGCGCCTTCGAAGTCCCCCCCACAAATATTATCATTCTTAAAAAATCTAAGTTTTTCAACCTTCTCCTTAAGCATTTTAGTTTCTTGGATCAAAAAAATATCAGGTCCATTATCTCTAATCATATTTCTAATAAGATCTTGCTTATGAGGATTATTATCTTTCTTATGAGGATTATTAAATCCTCTAATATTCCAAGAGATAATCTTCATACCTTAATAAAGGGTCCTGCCTCTAGGATGGTCTTCTGGCTTCCATCCGCTATATTCTTTTTAGTTTCCATGGCTCTAATTTTCTGATTAGATGGTCTACTAGGAGAGGCCATCATTCCTCCCACATCCCCAGTTTTTGAGCTTCTTGTAGTGGGTCAGGTAGCTTCCTTTGTCTTGTTCTTTGATTTTTGTGCATCCTCAGAAGCTCCTACTCCACCATCCTGACCACTTTGGTAACCCTTTAAACCCTGATTTATGGAATCTGCATCTCCCCAGTGTGGGTTTTGATTCTCCGGAAAGGTACTCCTGATCACCTAAGGAGACTTTTGTGATGCTTCTAGGGATCCTTGTCCTAAAACAATGCATTGTTGAGCATCCTCCCATTCTGATTCTTCCTCTCCATTATCTTCAGGCCTTGGGGACTCTGGACCCTGCACATCATGTTTCACATATTTTGATTCCTTAACAACAGTGCTACTATGCAAGTTTGCATTTCTCTCTCCCTTTTCCAAAGTATCCTTCATTATCATTTCTTGTCTCTTATTAATGTCTACCTGTGTTACATCCCCATCACTACTATCCTCGGCTTGGTATTGTGGGATTTCATTACTTTCTGTACTTCCATTTTTAGCATGGTTGTTCTCCTTGCCCTTGTCATCTTTATCCATGTTTTGATCCTTATCCACTGCTATGTTGGATTGCGACCCCCTTGAAGTATCTTCCCCTTTGTCTTTAGGTTTTCCCACAGGAACCCACTTCTTCATCTTCCTTTGAGCTGCCTTAGTCGGACATTTCTTTGCCCAGTGCCCTGCTTTCTTACAATGAAAGAAAGCAAAAGGAATATATTCATATTCTATCTTTTGTTCCTAAGATCCAAGTTTTGAATGAATGCTTATATTTTTAGGCATACCAGCTTCCTACGTTATACCAACACATATCCCGACATAAGTTAATCGTCTTCTTGAGGCTGTGACAGGGTCAATGGATAACAACTCCCCAAAGGAGTTGGCTATCCCCGCAAATATATCCTACATCCAATACTCTGAGGGAAGACCCTGAAGCTTAACCCAGACCGGAACTTGGGTAACCGATTCATCTTCAAAAATGAGGCCGGGACACCATTTTTGAAGGATCAAAGTATTTTTACCGATAATCCATGGTCCATTACATAAGATCTTCATTCTATCCTCTTCACAGGAGAAGAAAAAGGACAAGCATCCTTTTGTCATAGCCACTACATCCACCTGCCCTTTCAGCACCCATTTCCTCATGGTAAAGGCACGAACAACCTCAATATTGGGTCTAACACCCAAAAATCTTCCGACCAGGGAATTTTTCATTCTTGTAATGGTGTGGTCTATGATTTGGTCAGGGACTGCAATGGCAAAGCTACCTTGTGAAGGTTTCAAAATATTCTTAAAAGATGGTAAAGATGACTTACCCATGGGTTTGACTCCAAAAAGGGAAGACTATTTTTTTCCTCCTTCCTGTTGAACCATTAACTCACAAATTCTGGCCCCCCTGGGTCCCCAGGCGTCTGTCCAGTATCGGGATCCTTACCTTGCACCCCATTGTCCTTAGCATCATCAAGATTCCTACAGACAGTAGAAGGACTAGCGTTTGCCCCCGCTGCACGAGTCCCACCCAAATTTGAATTTGAATTTGGGGAATCTCCTCCTCCTCTGCTCATTGAAAAGTGATTACTATGAAGGGTTATTGATCGCATTTGTATTGCATTTGTAGATTCTCATGGAATTAATGCGGGGAAGATGAGGTTAACTCTGAGGCCCGTTTGTTTCGCGGAATTCGTGTATGCTGGAATAGCCAATTTTGGAATTCAACTGAATTCTGGAATTTTGTTATTCTGAAAATGAATTCTAGATATGGGCTTGTCCTGTTTGTTTCACCTGGAAGATGACTGAGAAGATGTAGATTCTGCGTTTGGTTCCACAAGACTGGAATTGGAATTGGAATTTTGTTTTTGCACACACACACACACACACATGTGTGTGTGTGTGTGTGTGTGTATATACACAGACACACGTATGTATATATACACACACATGTGTGTATACACACACATACACACATACACACACACATACACACATATACACATTCACACACATATACACACACACACATGTGTATACACACACACACACATATACACACACATGTATACACATACACACATGTATATACACACACATGTGTATATATACAAACATGTGTATATATACACACACATAGATATATATATATGTGTGTGTGTGCGCACATACACACACATGTATATATATATACACATACACACATGTGCGTATACACATATACACATGTGCGTATACACATATACACATATATACACACATATGTGTATATATACACTCGTGTGTATATACATATATGTATATATACTATACACATGTTTGTGTGTGTGTGTGTGTCTCTCTCTCTCTCTCTCTATATATATATATATATATGAATGAATTTTCCTTTCCAAAATAATATTCTCAATTCCAATTCTTTTCAATTCCAATTCCAGGATCTAAAGTAGAATTGTAGAATGCTCAAAATGACCCAAAATTAAAATTCGCATAAACCTATTCCAATTTTTTATTTTGGAAACAAACACTAAATTGAACAACTCCAAAATTTAAAAATGCCAATGATCAATTCAGCAAAACAAACAGGCCTAAAGGTTTCAAATATTGATGAGCTTAGATTCCACAACCCTATTTTTTCATTTCATATTTCCAAATTGTAAAGTTTTCATCATGGTAGGGTTTGTGATAAAATAGGTGCCAAAGAGACACAGGGCAGAGGAAGCTTCTTTGAATCGCAGGAAAGAATTGGAAGGCAACGATGGGACAAAAAAAGACAATTGTGCTGCCGGTCCCTTTTGGTGTGCCCTGCGCCGGAATCTGGGAAGCAAAATGTTCAGGTGCTTTTTGGTATCCATCTCTCCATTTTCAGCATCCTACTCTGCACGTGTTTCGGTGACCGGCTAGGAGAAGATGTCATTACCCGGGTGGACAAAGTGGTGAAGGACATTCTAGTTATAAGGGAGCCCCAAATCCACAACTTCCTCCCTCATCTTGCAGCCCTGTTCTTAAACCGGAGGAAGCGAATAAAGGACCTGTGCCACCTCCAAATGTATAACATTCGTTTGCTCATAACTGATATCAGGCGCTCTTGAAAGATTCAGGTATTGTTGATGGACAAGGAACTCGCGACGCTCTGTTTTAGGTATTTCCATGTTTGAAGTTCATTTTACTCTCTTGATTTGGGGATACAACAACCTCTAGGTGAGTGTTTGGATACCTGGCATGGGTTTTATCAGAGTATCAGGCTAACTTAGATGGGTCAATTGCTGGTCTATTTGTTCAGGTGCATATTACGCCAGAGGTTACATCTAGGCGTGAACAGAGCCATAATGGGGCAGACGGTGAAGCTTTACAGAGATAGAGAGTTGGGGAGAAGGCTTCCCATTCATGATGGGTGGAAGAGTCTTTTTTTTCTGGTCTTCTGCCCTTCAAGTCTAAATTTACTGTAATTCTTGCAGACAAGGATGATGGAATGTGTACTACTAGGTAAATTTTGAATCCTTCGAACTCCCAGATTAATGGGTATACAGTATACACTCAAAATAGACCTCCAATATATCTGTAGTTTTCAAATGTCAAATTCTTTTTGTCTAACACTAAACATTTTGAACTCAACCAACTAATCATTAAGCTGCATTGGGGGATTTATTTCACCAGAATGGATATGCTTCTAACAGTTTACTGGATTAGTATATCACACGATCACACGATCACCCGTTTGATTCTCATAAATAACATTGCTGCTACTAATTTTTTTTGCAAATACATGTCTACTTTGTAGATATTTTAACATCTTGAAAAGTAGTGCTACTATATCTGTTAAGCTGCAATTCACTGAGAAGCTGCAAGTAATGCTTCTTCTAGGAAAGCTGGAATTTTAGGTCCTTTGATCTGCATATTCATAAAGAATGGAGTAATATTGCTGGTCCTTTGACTTTTTTGGCCTCTAAAATTTGTGTCTAGATCATAACATGTGTTTGTGTTCAATCCTATGTGGTTGAGTCCTCAAGCTAGGTTTCTTTCGATCAAATAATGTACTAATCAAGTTTTTTAGCCTTTTGTTCAGTAACAAAGAAAGAGCATCTAAGAAAAAACAATTCAAGGTGGTTATAAAGTTTGCAGCTTGAGCATATTTGCACCATTTAGGGTAGTTTGTAGCCTGTAGACAAGCAGAAGCTCCTCAGGAAGCTCTGTAGGTTCTTGATATCATATTGAGGGAATTGTCAACTCGCAGGTAGGCATATCTTTTGGTTTTCAACGAGAATTCATTTGATTTCGTTTTCTTATTATGCAAACATTCATTCATTTCAGTAATATATACTATTATACACTATGTATAGGCTATATACTTACACATGTATGTCTGTGTTTTCATATGACTGGAGGCTATGTGCTTAAATTGATGAATATATGTGATAGCCTGAATGTTGGTGTGGATGTGAAATTTTAGGTATTGTCCTGTTGGAAGGTCATTTTACTTCCTTGATTTGGGGAGATGGTAACCCCTAGGTTGGGGTTTGGAAACTTGCACTAAAAAATCTTAATATTTTATAGAGATAAAATATAAGGTTTGATTTGATTGCGGTGACCGGTGAGATGCAAGAAACAAAATTTCTAAATGTCATGCTTGACACATATTTTCTAAACACCAAAAAGTTTCCCTATGGATGACACCACAGTTCAAATTTCCTTACCAGTCCACAATCTCATCCTCTTGGCCAATGAGCTTTAGGACCTGCACCGCCACATGTAAATTATGGTCAGTAGGCAGGCTGTGGTGAGTTATATGATCCATGAAAACTGCATGTAGACTCCCAGCATTCTGAGTTGCTTCACTCTGAAGGCCTGCCCACATAGAGTCTCCAATGTGCTGCCCATTCCCGGCTTAAATCGTAGGAAAAAGATCAAATGGTTTTTGAAAATCATATGAACAAGATCAAATCTTTTTTGAGTAGAATGGTATATATGTTTCCAAGATTGAGTATTTTTCAAGAAGGCGTAGAAATGTTTCCAAGATCAATCTTTTTAAAGCAGAATAGCAGAGAACAGTAGAAATGTTTTCGAAATCGAATCCTTTCAAACAGACCAGTACAAATGTTTTCAAAATTGAATCTTTTTCAAACAAAACAACATAAATGTTTTTCACTCTGAAGGCCTGCCCACATAGAGTCTCCAATGTGCTGCCCATTCCTAGCTTAAATCGGAGGAACAAGATCAAATGATTTTTGAAAATCATATGAACAAGATCAAATCTTTTTGAGTAGAATGGTATAAATGTTTCCAAGATTGAGTATTTTTCAAGCAAAATGGGTGGAAATGTTTCCAAGATCAATCTTTTTAAAGCAGAATAGCAGAGAACAGTAGAAATGTTTTCAAAATTGAATCCTTTTCAAACAGACTAGTAGAGAACGTTATAAATGTTTTCAAAATTGAATCTTTTTCAAATAGAACAACATAAATGTTTTCAAAATTGAATGGTTTTTTGAGCAAAATGGTAGAAATGTTTTCAAGATCAAAATTTCTCAAGCAGAATAGTACAAATGTTTTGAGGATCAAATCTTTTCTAAGTAGAATAGTAGAAATATAAACTCCTCAAGTATGGGATGGATCCATGACTTTAATTGAAAACTACGTCGTTAAGTTAAATCTTTATAGCAATAGCAGTACACAGTTGAATCTTGATAGCAAATTTTACCTCTTTAATTTGTCAATAAGTTATAACCTATAAATATATCTCATCTTGCAAACTCATTTCATTCATAGAAGAGAAGAGAAAAGAAGCAAGCCTTTGAGATTTGTAAAGGGAGCTACTTATTCTAATCTAAGATAATATATTTGCCTTCTCTTGTTTCTGGAAGGCAATAACAGTAAAAACGATCATTTGGGGGGTGCTGCTTTTGCTGCCCATTATTTGCTGCTCTGTGTTTGGAAGAGGAAATAATCTCTCTCCTCAAATTCAAGCAAGGCGTTAACTTTTCCTATTCTACAGAATATTCTTCTTGTCTTCTATGACTTTCCAATATTTTTAAAACCTTGAAGATGATGCTCAACTTGAATGAGTTCATCGAATCTTGATAGTACTTAGAGATCATCTCAAGAATCTAGAATGTATGTTCACGTTATTTTTAGAATTTAAGCAAGGACACTCTTCCATTCAATCAATCATTTTGCAATTTAAAACCGACTGGGCCTAACTCTTTGTAAAAAAAAGCTTTGTTGTACAAAGTTGTTTCAGGGACCCCTCAATGATTGATCATGAATACAATGTCTTCCATTGGCTATTTCGTATAACCATTATAATATTGTCTGTTAGGACTCTCACATGTCAATCCATGGAAAGCTACCTACATCTCTGATGCCAAGCCCTGATTTGATTGTTTGTTTGTTAACAATGGTTCAATTACTTGGAAGATACTAATAAATATTGTGGATAGAATTTATGTTAATGTGAAAAATGGAATATTACAAATGGATCAAAGATAAGTTGAACCAATTCAATAATTGATAGATGTGAAGTGTAGAAAATGATGCCTATACAGTTGGTTCGCCAAGTAAACATACCAAGTGTAGAGTTAATTATAATAGAACGTTACGAGAAATGTTAAATTTAATAATCTATATTGTCAGAGAAGGATATATTTTCTCCAAAGAAACATTCCATGTTTGGAGTCACAATAAACATTAATGAAGGTCATAATAAATAATTAAATAATTGTTTAGCTATTTCAAAATAAATAAGCTTCCTGATGGGGTTGGAAGTCAACAAGCTTCCCTCTCAAAGAGTCCATGACATCCAACTCCTATTGGGTGCAGTTGGGGCATCGTTAGCATGTTCCAAAACTTGATACATAAGCTTTTATGTAGTTTAATCATGCATTAAAGCATGGATGATATAAAATCTAATGCTTTACCAGACATTACCTTAGGCTCTTGAATCTATTCAATACTTTATCTCTTCTACCCACAAGAAATGCATGTTACATTTTTTGAGGATATTACAATAAAATGCAACAAAATACTTGCAATATGCTTACCATGTTCCTCATTTGAAATATATATAAGTCTCCCCAGTGCAGTGACAAGTTCAGTTCTTTTGGTTATATTCAATGATCCTTAATCATGTATTACAAAATACACTACAATAAGAAAGGTTATCTCCCACTACACCCTCTAATTCATATATGTATACCAGATATCAATGCAATCTAAATCTATCCATATGGATATCAATGTTGCCTTTGATTATTGGTTTGCTCACATGTGCAACTTATTCACAATACTTTTAAGATGAATGCCTTTGATGTTGTAGGTACAAACTCTCTTTGATGCATTGGAAGCAAATTTTCATGTTTTCTTTACTTTTTGTTTACTGTTTTGCCATCATTAAACAATTTATCTTTTCTATTTCAAAAAGATACCTATTAAGGAAACTAAATAAGGCTTTTATTTGTGTATAAATTTTTAAATATGAAGCTTTTTAATTTTGTGCTTTGAAATATTTTATTCAACCAACCAGCCAACCAACTTATGGTTTTCTGTAACTGTGTGAATACTGCGTGTTAATAAGATTACAAAGGCATTGCGAGGCGAGGTGTAAAAGTAGAACTTAGAAGTGACACATAGGGTAAATGTGCGTCAAAAGTACTACATTTCTAGATTGACCGTAGATTGACAGCACAACCCACCCAAGAGCTAAGGTAGGGTTCTTATAATCTTTCAAGCTTGAACATTTTATTGCACTTATATCTATTCGTCAAATGCATGTGTTAATAGCTCTGTTATTATCTATCCAATTTTTTTCATGTTTATAACCATTGTTTATAATTCAATACTTTGCCTCTGGATTATGGTAATTATTTGTTGTTTCATATGTGTACTGTAGATGGGTGAAAGAAACATTGCGCTTTTGGATGCTCTCAGCTTGAGGATACCTTTAGTAAGTGATATACCAACCATAATTTTTGGGGAAGATGTTACACATCCAAAGAATGGAGAGGAATCTAGTCCTTCCTTAGAAGTTGTAAATCTAATAATTCTTCTGTATTGTTTGTTATTTTGAGGCCAAAATTCTGGAATAAAATTTCTATATTCTCTTGCTACAATAATAACTGCTATATTTATTATTTCCTAGTATTTGGATATTTTTCCTTAAGTCGTGGTAAACAAACGGCAAATCATTTATTTGTTAGCATTGGTTTCAGCTCATTTTATGCCTTTTTTAAGTTTTTAATGCCTTTCTGGGATCATTCATCGCAGGTTTGCTCCATCAGGAGGTATGTTCTTATACTAGTGGGTGTGATTCTCTACTGTTTCCAAGGTACGCTACCATTCTCACAAGGTTGTTGTCATTTATTTCAAGTCCTACAAGAGTTAATTCTAGAACTTTTTTAATGCCTTTCTAGTTACAATAATTTTGGCGGGTGTAATTTTCTCCAATATGCACTAGAAAAGATACAATACTATTGCTTCAAAGCTACCCCTAAAATGTATTCATACAAACGATTTAATTCCAACTATATTCCTCATTTATGCCTAGTTGTAAGTCTCCATGTTCTGCTATACGGTAATGAAGGCCACCCTCCAATGTGCTAATATGTGTTATTATTTTATTGAATGCCTAGGGAAGCTCTAGTCTAATGGTTTTTATAGAAGCATGTCCTTAATGTTTCATGATCACACCTTTATTTGAATTTGATTCTTTCCAACTATTGTTCTTTGAGGGTTATTAATATTCCAGAGTATTGGAAGAAAAGTGGCAAGGAGAAAGTAATTATTGTTTGAGTTGTGGTTATTGTTGTTGTAACTCTAGTTGTAGCTAGATTGTTGTTCTACTACATGCATTGGAGATTTTTTAGAAATGGGTGTGCATTCAAAGAGAAGCCTAGATTAGAGAGGGATTTTGAATTCAAGTGTTAGTGAAGGGTCTTATTTCAGCGTGGGGTTAAAAACTTAAATGTTGATTTATGCTTTGGGTTAAATGCTTTAGGTAATGTGAATATACTAAATTTTAAGGATTTTATAGCATTCTTGGGTTGTATTTTTTTTAACCGAAATAAATATTATCTTTTGTTTTCATTTCTTTTCACCCACTAGACCAACACAAAGTTCTGCCTTTTCATTTTTCAACATGGCAATCTCTGCTCTAATACTTTCTACGTCTTCCCCATTGCCTTCTGCAATATTTTGCTCCAGCATCATAATAATTCTTTCAATGCTTTTGATCTTTCTGTGAGGCCATCTACGCATACCATTCCTTCTGCATATCTTTTTCAAGACTGGGGGACAAATTGCCAATTCCTTAGCAGTCACATTGATAGGGAGGTGGAAGTATGCTGCGAAATCACATATCTTTAACTTCACTGTTCTTTTTCTCTTTAAATCTACATTTCTCTTTGGGGGCTTCATAGAAGGGGTACTGCCTCTTTGATCAACCCCATTTGGAGCATACCTTCTGTCCATCCAGAACTGACCTGTAGGATTTTATCCTGAAAAAAATCCATTGCTTGGAGCCTACAATCCAGAAACTAGCTCATAAGGATTCAAATATTGTTGTTGCAATGACTAATTGTAAAAGCCTGAAGTAGTATTGGTTGAAATACATTTCCATGATATATATTGAATTATGGTAGGGTCACAGAGAATCATAATGCAGAATAAATCCTTCTCTTCTTCTAAAAAGGTTGTATTGGACTAGAAACTATTTCACATAATCTGTATTTGCCATGGCAAACTCTATAATTTGAGGTTCTAAATTGGAAGATATTCCACTCATACAGCAGTGAGTGTGCATTATTGCATGATAGAACTATATATTCCTACCACAAATCTCAAGTTTTGCGTCTTGAATTCTATTACAATGGATTATTTGATGGAAACATTGGCAAGACCCACATTGCATCTTGTTAAGGTAGGACCAATTGAAATGAATGTCATGGTAAAATTGGTTTTGTGAAATAACAACACCATCCATGGGGGAAGTGGTGCTTGCTAAGGGTGGGAACCCATTTTGATCCAAAGCGGGCTGTTTCTGCATTAATTGATCTTCCATGTCTATAAGTCCATTAGAATCGCTTCTTAACAAGCCCTGAGGGAGGTGATCCAATGGAATTGCAAGAACAAGTGAAGAGGAAGGACAACACCCATTCATTTCTTCCCCATTAAGATTATCATTAGATTTAGGTTGAGAATTTGTAAGAGCACCACCATTCTGCCTGCTTTGTTTAGAATTACCCCAATTACCAAGCATTGCAAAGGAGGCTTGTTTATCTATTCCAAATCAAACATTTCAACACTGAACATATCATCCATGTTGTTGCCCTCAAATTTTTTTTTCAATATCATCAACTGTTACAAACTGCAATGGTTGCAACAACAAATGAAGTTTTTCTTTAAGTCCCATTAAAGAGGGAAAACCTATGTTTAGAGTTTTGGGTGGCCTCATCTAGAGTGCGCTCAAATCCCTGGTTGTTAAAGTTCTTGTTGTGACCTAATCACACATCGCCCATTTCAAATGGGACCCCTTGTTCTTTTCGCTTGTTTGGCCCCTTTTGTCTTCTCGTCTCAGTAGTTTTGGCTCTAGTCTCTTGGGTTTCCTCCGTTCCATCTGAGAAGTGATAAGTCTCTGAGAAGTGATAAGTCCGACCAAGTCTTGAGTCAAGTTTTTTGGTTTTGAATAGAGAATGCAAGAAATTTAGTCCAAGTGACTAAAAATGGGTCAAAGGGGGTAAAAAGGGATGTTTTCAAAAGGGATCCCTCAACCAAGCTCAATCTTCCTATGTCAAGTATTTCATCAAAGGTTCAAAATTACATTACCCCGTCTAAGTTATGCTTGTCAGCCCTAGACCAATAAAGTTGTTGAGAATGTGAAAGAAAAGACAACACCTTCCAACACCTTCAGCGAACACAAAATGAAGTGTCCCAAGTACAAATTTGTGCATGACAAGGGGTATGTTTGGGACGTATGCTCAAAAAACAGAGAGAATGGGGAGTGTTCAAAATTTGTTAACATGTGAGACTCCTCCAATAATGATAGAGCATTTCCTCGGATGATTGAAATCCATGTTGAATTCTCGCAGCCAAGGCAAGGAATTGTTCTCATGAAAGACCATTCACCATGGAGGCTCGACCCGATGTCTTCATCTAGGATCATGCCCAACTACCGGTCTGCAAGAGCCTTTTGTGTATGCCGAGCGCAAGTCAACCCGTTACACGAAAAAGTCCAAAATCGAAACAATCCTCCATGATGCCAAGATGCGCTATGGCGCAAGTCAACGGAGTCAAAGGGATTTCCAGAGGAATAGAAAATCCGCCAACACTTCCATTTGCGCTCCAAAGTGGAGGAAATCCAACACATCCTTCAAATTGCGCTCCAGCACGAAATTCAATGAATAAGGAAGGTTTAGAAGGAAATGTCACCTATGGAAGCCCAAACGTGCTCAAGCGCGATTTTCACTTGGTCAGGGAATGTCTACAATGAGAATGAATACACGGTGTTGTGTAATATGCGCTCCCAACACATCTTTGATTAAGTCATGAAATATCTCTAACTTTAGAAAATTCATCAATGATGCCTCAAATGCGCTGAGCACCAAAAAAAACTTCCATACAGAAGGAATGAAAAATCCGCAGTTGTCCATGGATGATAAGGAAACGCTTCCAGCATAGTTTGGTCCCAGTCACCGAAAGATACACAAGATTTTTCACCGTGGACCCTATCGCGCCCGAGTGCATTCTCATGTGAATGAAGGAATGTGGTAAAAAAACGAAAATCCACTGGAAGCTCTAAATCGCGCCCGACCATGATCTCATCTAAATCAAGGAACATTGAAAATGTAATAGTCCGTTAGGGAGACCATACTGCGCTCCAGCGTGAGTTTACTTGGGTCATAGAATCTGCGAAGACTAAAGTTCTCCATAAAGACCGAAGTCTGTAGTTGAGCACCACAATGCATGCCTATCCTCAATATAAATTGAAGCATAAATCCATAGGAGCTGGAACGTACGGGGATGGAAATAATTCTTCTGTTCGAGAGACTCCATATGCTCAGATACATACCTACGAGTATCAACGTGTAGAAAACACAGATGACAAGGAGCCTTGCCATTGAACTTGAAGTACGAACACGCCCAAGGTGAAGAATACAAAATTGAGCGAAATAGTTAAGTTTCAAATGAGAAAGAAGTAAAGGGATATTATAAGTGCGCCCTTACCAATGCTAAAATGTGACCTGGGCACGAATGTGTGTATGCCGAGAAATCTTGCAATGTAGAAAGTCCATGGGGAGAGTAGAAATGTGCACAAGTTGCTAATTCATCACCATCAAGGAATCACGATCCACGAGAGAAAGCCAAACAAATCCGCGGGAGATGTGAAGAATTTTGCAAGGAAATGTCCACGGGAGGACCTCGTATCCACCTCTCAATCCCAGAGCGCAAATCCTCACATGACCAAGAAATCCACTCCCCAATGCTCTGAGTGCAAAATACCGTTAATGGAAGATTACGAAGAAGACAGTCCTCCATGAACCCAAGAGCGTGTCCTGAGTACAGTTTAGGCATGAGGATCGCTTTGGTGTCTTCTGTGAACACCATTCATCCTTCGTAAAAATGTCGTTTGAAGACAAAAGAATTCCCCTCCGATCATTGAGCACAAAATAGGAGTTGTGAGGGAAAATTGCAAAAGAAGTAATCCGGATAGGGGTCTAAAGTGCGCTCGAGCGCAAAATAGGAGTTGTCAACGAATGTTGTGAGTGAAGGAAATTTCCACGACCCCCACCAAAACGTTCTTGACCGTGATTTCTCCATGATTAGGGAACTTTTGCAAATTTGGATAATCCACCAACATGTCTAAGTGTGTCCGAACGCATAGCGATAACTATGAAGAAATTTCCGAAGAGAATGAATCCATGGGTTAGGGAAAATTTAAAAAAATTAAAAACTCCCTCAATAGCACAAGACCCTCACATGCATGAAAATTTTGAGTTCAAAGATTTAATTAAATATTAAATATTATATTTAATATTTAATAAAGTTTTAAAACAATGGGATGTCAGAAACAATGGAGATTTATTAAGCGATGAAAATATTATTGAAGTGATTCGGCAAGGAGATAAATTTGAAAAATCTTGGAAAATTCTGAAAAGTTCAAAAATCTCGTTAAGTTGAAAAATTCAAGTCTTGGAAAATGCCAAGGTTTCGGAAAATGGAAAAATTTGAAAATTCCAAAAAAAATTGAAAAATTGGAAATGTTCAAGGCTCCTGAATTTCGGAAAAATGAAAAAAATCAGAGGAATGGAAAATCTCAGAAATCTTCAAAAATCTCGAAAAATGGAAAATTTCTGAAGAGTTGAAAACTTTGGAAAATCTCGGAAATCTTCAAAAATCTCGAAAAATTGAAAATTTCTGAAAAGTTGAAAACTTTGGAAAATCTCGGAAAAGTAAAAAATTTCAAAATCTCGAAATCTTGAAAAAATTCTAAAAATTGTAAGTCTTCGAAAATTCTGAAAAAGTAAAAAGTTGAAATCTCGAAAAAATTTGAAGTCTTAAAAAATTTCGAAAAATCTAAAAATTGGAAAATCACTGAAGGTGGATTAAAAAACTTGTCGCACATGGATGATAAGTTTTAAAAGTTGAAAATGCGACAAAGTTAAAAGAAATGGCAAAGTGGATCAATTACACACGTTCAAAAACACTTAGGAATTATGTTTTTCACTTCACATTGTTCTTAAAAGATGTTCCTCTTGAATATATAATAAATTTCAAGACAAGCCAAAGGTAGACTTAAGTGTCTATTGCACTATAGATTCCCATGTGCTGAAACTATTGTCAATAGATGTTAATGAATGAAAGAAAGTACTTAATGATCATAGCATGGTATTACACTCTTTTTTCGTTTAACATATTATAATTTTGAGTATTTTACATCTTAAATGGAAAGCTGTGATCTTAAGCAAAGATTTTTTGTGCAGTACATTTTATATGGAATATTAGTACTTAAAATGATTTCACTTTTACAGGCTTATTGAATATTTGTCATTTTAATGATATTTGTTAAATTTAGGATAGCTGCAAATGTAATAGCACTCTATATTGTATGTGTCTTTCAAATGCAACAATCTCTCTTTCATTTATATTGAGAAAGAGACTAGAAGAGACATGTCCCTTCATGGGACATGTCTATTCATCATATTTGTTAATGTTTCATTAATCAATCATATATTAGAATAAAATAAGTTTGCATTATATATATATATAATTTTATTAATCAATATCAAAGTATTATATGTATGATCATACGACTCAAGCTACAAACATTAACACTCCCTCTTAGCTAGGGAGAATGATCAAACAAAATGTGTAGTGGTTTCCCTTGTCAACACTTATGACCCTCACAATAGCTACACAAAACATCAACACTCCCTCTTAGATAGAGAAGATAAAATCATATATATATCACATTTCTTGTGATAAGACATCTCACATACCTTGTGAAGAAAAACATCACATAATGCATAATGATCAGTATCATATAACTCATGATAAGAAGTCTCACATACCTCGTGAAGACAAACATCAAATAACATGTGATAT
>MU226169.1:773324-787698 GCA_018584345.1 Thuja plicata
AAGGGTGTCTGATTATTGGATTAACGAGAAATGGGTGGACCTTGGATCCTTTGATGGTGAACTGTCTCTTATCAATGCCCAACTAAATACTTGGTTCCCTAACAACTCTTTGGATTCTTTGATCTGGGGCCCATAATCTAATGGGAAATTCTCTGTTGCTTCGGCCTTTGCCCTTCTGCTCTCTTGTGATTCTCAGCCACTCTGTTCTCAGGTCTGGAATCCTAACCTTATTCCTAAAATTAACATGTTTTTCTGGATTTTGGTTCAGGACAAAATCCTCACGGTGTAAAATATCTGTAAAAGAGGTTTTATTATGCCAAATAGATGCTATCTCTGTCTCTCTGAAGCTGAAAATAGTAACCATATGATGATCCACTGCCCCTACTCCAGTAAAGTTTGGGATTTAGAGTTTAAATTTTTCAATGTGGACTGGGTTAAACCCAATAGTGTCTAGGAGTTGGTTAACCAATGGCTCTGTCCCTTAAAGGGCAAAGCTTATAAGGAGATATGTAAATTACTCCTTCCTCACTTCACTTGGAGGATCTGGAAGGAGAGGAATAACAGGATCTTCAGAGAGAAAGTCTCTTCCCATATTATTGTGGCTAACCAAATATGCAGAAGTCTGGTGGAGAACTTCAACGCCTCTTCTAATAATTATTCCAACTTTTTGAACATTCAAGAAATAATAGATACTAATAGTGGGAACTCCAAAATAAATGAGGCTAAGGAGATTGCTCTGAGAGAAAATACTACATGGTCAGCTCCGCCGATAGGCTGGGCTAAAGGCAACTTTGATGGAGCTGCTAAGGGGAATCCGGGAAGAGCTGGTGGGGGAGGATGCATAAGAGATTGGGCTAGAAATTGTCTGGGAGCTATAGCGGCCCCTTTTGGAACTCAAATGAATCATGTTGCTGAAGCTATGTGAGCTCTTCATGTTGTTACTTTGGCAAAGGAGAAGGGAATCTCGAAATTTTGGCTTGAGGGAGATTCCCTAAACATAATCAACTGCCTTAAAGGTAAATCTAAGGCCTCCTGGACAATAGCTCACATTATTGATAAAATTAATTTGATTATGCTTCTTTTCCAAGAAAGCTTTATATCCCACGTGTTTCGGGAAGGAAATAAGGTTGCGGACAACTTTGCTAACGTGGTAGTTTATAGAGAGGAAATCATATCTTGGAATGGGGAAGTGGATCTAAATTTAGAGATCTTGAATCTTATCAAGTACGATAAGATAAATCATAATGAAGGCTCACATCAAATTAGAATTAATGATGATAATGACATTTAAATTCAAATGTGTTGTTTGTTGTCAGTCAAGGGTTGAGGGTATGATTGATTTTGTCTTATCACACGGATTGTGGGTAATAAATGGTATTCTGAACCAAAGAAATCAAAAGCTTGTTAGGTCCTCGCATTACCGAACTTTGTTAATTCAAAAATCTGCAACTATGGGAGGAGGTCTCAAGAGGGAGGAGCCTAGACTGTTCGAAGTGGAAATTGAAGAAAAAGGTCTGGAAGAGACTTAAGAAGGGAGGTGTCACTCAGTACATGGAGCAGTTGCATGGAGCGGACAAGGAAATCACGAAGAAATTCACGGAAGGATGGAAGAATGGGAAGGTTAATCTGTGGGGGAAATATTTCCAGCTTACTTTGAATATCATCTCTGATATTACGGGGCTACCAGTTGAAGGTATGAAGTTCTACAGGGATGATAAAAGGACGGGATCTCAAGCCTTTAAAATTTTTCCAAAGAACGAAGAAGAGGAAGCCCTCCTGACTAAATGTAAGGGAGATTATGTCGATATTAAAAAGATAAAATCCCACTAGGCCAATATTCTTACAATGATGATAGAATACTTCACTTTGGATGGTTGATATTCTAAAATTTACAATCTACATTTTGTTTTTGCAAATTACTTTAGGCATAAGAAGCTTGTGTCATTCCCCTACTATCTACTGAGCTCTTTGAATAATAGTATTCTGGAACACAAGAAAAAGGCCTCTAACCCTATGCTCCACGAAGGTTTTATTTTTTTAATCTCTAAGTATGTAAAAAATCAAATTCCAGATCCTATCCCTAAAAGGGTCAAAGGGAATTTCAGGAAGCTAAAGCTGGAAATGAAGAAGGAGAAACCTAAGAAGAGAATAAACAGAAAGACTAAGGAAAAGGTGAATGTTAGGGTTGAGAAGGAGGTTATCGCTAATCCCCTGAATACTGAAGAGGAAAAGACCAAGAAAGAGGACATTGAGGTTGAGCCTGCGACTAATGAGTACGACTCTGGTAAACTTAAGGATGACCGGGCTGAAGAGAAAGAGTACCTTAACAATGCCAAGGACGAAAGAATGGTGGAGGGAAATCTCAGTCATAATGATGAAGCAAAGAATAGGGAGATGGATAAAGATTACCAAGAAAAAGAAAAAGAGGAAGAGGAGAACAAGGGAAAAGACGCGGAGGAGACTAAGGTAAATTCTAAGGAGAATACGATCATAAAGAATGATAATAGGAAGAAGAAAAAGCAGAAATTAAACTCTAAAATTAAAACGATAAGGTTTGAGGTGGATGAGAGAATCCCTATGAGCAAGGAGGACCACGGGACCAGTTTGGAGAAGTGGATTGGGGAGGAAATGAACACTATGAAACAACACCTTAAGGATATGCAAGATACTATGGAACCTATTAGTTCTAAGGTGGCAGAAATGGAGAAAGAGGCGCTGATTAAGGTAAAAAATAATAACACAGATGTTGAGCTAATTGCAAAGGTTAATACTCTTGTTAAAGATAAGCTGAAGGAAATAAAAGCCCAAATCAGTCATAATGGCAACATGATTTGTATAATTCTAAAGCACAGTAATGAAGGGCTGAATGTTTCTATCCAAAACCTCAAAGCATTATATGCTTACTTAGAGATGAGCCTGCTGGAAAGAACAACAATAACGATTGATGATGATGCTGAGAGCTCGGGCCCGAGCATTAGAACCAGAAAAAGTATAAAAAGGAAAGTTCCATAAATCCCTAAAGAAATGAAAGAGCTAAAGGATTCCATTGTCTTAATGGAAAATATGCAGAAAGAGGCTGAGGAAGCCTATGCAAAAATGCTTTAAGCTGGTTTCTTTGCTGGAAGGTTTGCTGTTGTATTGCTGGAAGATGTGCTGGTAGCTGTGCTTTTTTGACAGTCTTTTATTTTTTGGGTTCGGGTTGGTTGCTTTGGTCCTGCTCTTTTGTTCATAGCAGGCTTACTATGTTTGTAAGGGTTGTTCTTTCTTATCTTGAGCTCTCTTTTGTACAAGGTTTCAGGGTCCTTTCAAAACCTGATTTTACCTTAATCAAAAACTTATTAAATCTTTTCATCAATAATTCTAATTAAAACATAATCATAAAGAAAATACACAACTTGCTTAACTTTTAACTAATTTAGTGTTCTCAACTTAAAAGTATGAATAAACACAATATAAAATTTGAAAGCTAAATGATAATTTCTTTCCAAGCCATAACAAAATTCTAATTAAGATTTAATCATACTAATTGAAACTTATTATAATAGATCTACTTTCTGAAACAATAATTAATATCTATTCTCACCCAAAGAATCTCCTTAATTGATTTTCAACATTTTATAAATAATTAATACAACTCTTGTCTAAGTACTAAATTACAAGAGATTGGAAATTTTCAGAATTTAAACTCGTCAATAAAGACTAATTTTTTACTCATTTTAAATACTAAAAATATATACTAAAACTATATAACTTCATTCTTAAATCAAGTAAGATCTCAGATTATAACTATTAAGTTAAGATTATAAGAGATAAGGAAATAGATTCCCTGATAACTAACCAAACCAAGCCAAGGAAATCAGGTTATTATGTAACTAAATCGTTTCTTTCTTCTCTCACTAAAAATATTTTATATTAAATAATACAATTAATTAATTAAATTTGGTCATAATAATTTATAATCAGAGTAACTTCGTGCTAAGTTATT
This sequence comes from Thuja plicata, assembly GCA_018584345.1. Taxonomy (NCBI): domain Eukaryota; kingdom Viridiplantae; phylum Streptophyta; class Pinopsida; order Cupressales; family Cupressaceae; genus Thuja; species Thuja plicata. The sequence goes on from MU226169.1 coordinate 777,310, forward strand.
TCAGACACAATTAGCTAAAGTATGTTAAATAATACAATTTATTAATTAATTTTGATTCACAGAGATTAATTAATATTCTAACTAGTGACATAAGTACTAACACTAATTTTATAACATACTTTAGCTAATTGTGTCCGAAATAACTTAGCACGAAGTTACTTTGGTTATTAATCAATCAACAGTTGATTATTACACTAGAAGGTTAATCTAAATTTTATTTATTTTTCACATTGTGATTATGATAAAATATATATAAATAGATAAACGTTACTCAACAAAATATTAACGAAGTACAAAATTACCTTACGCTAGAAATTAGTTTTCACCAATAAGTAAAAACTCAAAATAGCAACTATCTATTAAATTAGGCTATCCTTTAGATCATCAACTAGATTAACCTATGTAATTAAATTTATAAACAAACTACGGAGAGCGGAAACGACTCTGGAGGTAATGGTCATGGCGGCCATGGCCTTGGTGCACGAGGGTTTGACAGGAGCCATCTAAACTTCACAAAATGGGATGGCAACCGTTCTAGTCAATGTCACTCGAACGAGTTGTTTTGGGCTCCAACCAGGACCCGCAAGTGAAATGGTTCTCAACGAGTCTTAAACTCAACTCGGAGGAGGAATGGCCTGATCGTAGACCCTTTCATCAAATCCAGAGGCATCGAAGGTGTCCGAGGCTATATCCGACAGATGCAGGGAGGCTGGGTTCCCCCAAGGCAAGACCCATTACGGATTCATGAAAATGGTAGGAATGGAAGGAGAAGGGAGAGCAAAAATCTTCCATATTGGAAAAGGAATGAGACCCTGAGACCTCCCAACCATTTTAGCTTCAAACAGATAGAATCTAAGTTTTGGCGGCCTAAAGATATGAGAACATCCAAACCAGAAGGCAAAACTGAAACCCAATCTGTGAAAAAAACCATAAAGGTAGATGACACCCTCCTTATAAGATATTTTTCTGTTGTTATTAACAATGTTCAATGGGCGGAGTCCATGATAAATCTTCAGGAAACTGCTTTCTTCATGAAATGGCTAGGTCCATGGCCGTCTCTGGGTAAGATCCAATCCTGGATAGAAACCAACTGGGGGAAAAGCTTTGAACTCAAAACCCTTAGAAATGAGTTCCTCTTGGTGGTGAGTCCTTCTAAGGCAGACAAGGAATGGATATTAAATGGAGGCCCTTTTTCATTGGATGGTCTAGGCTTCTACATTTGTGACTGGAAACCCAACTTTAATCCTGATAGAGAGGAAGTGGAAAACATTGTTGTCTGGATAAAACTTATCAACCTCCCCTGGGAATACAAGAATGAGGAAACCATAAAGATAATAGGGAATAGCATTGGTAAAATTTTCAGTGCTGAAGAGGTGGTTGACAAGAATGATTTCTACATATACACAAAAATCTTAGTTAAGATGAAAAAATGTTACCAAATCCCAGATTCGGTGGTGCTAGGGACAGCTCATGGAGAATGGAGATTAAAAGTGGAAGTAGGAATGGATAATCTATTATTTGAAGCCACCAAGGATCAATGGAAGGGCAAAAGGTCTTGAAATTAATCACAGTATTGATTGGTTTAAAAAGCTTGAAGTTAGTCGAACTTATCAACCACTATGGTCAGTCAACTTTGAAGAGGACATGATATTAAACAGATCCACAACATTGGTGTCTTCTTCTTCTTCAGACAGTCAAGAGCCCCCAAAACAAAATTGTAAGATAAAAGTTGACTCCCCATCGACCTCTCTTCAACTGGTAACCGAAAACCCATTATCCACCCAAGTAGTGAAAGCTACTCCTCAGCCTCCTACCTTAGCGCATTCCCAAATTGGCTCCATTCAGTTGGGAAAATTTGATCAGAGACAATCCCTAATTGTGCCCAACTCTCTGGAAGTCAGGAAATAGTCACCCAACCTCAACGGGGACGTGCAAGGGGACAGAGGTAGCAAACCAGCCTTCAATGACCAGAGAGTTCATCAAGTAGAATGTGATGTCCATATTACAGGGAATACTGAGGGTGACACTCTACCTCATTTCAGAGATATCAAGATGTCTCTTGACAAATGCAGGGTCAATTCTATGCCCTCCCCTCTGCCTTCAACTCTTAATTTAGATGCACTCGAGTTCAACCCTTCAGCAAAATCTGATCTTTTTAAAAAAGGAACCGATGAAGGACCTGGTAAGTCCTCTCCCTCTTTGTCAGTTTCTGAACCATTCCCTAGGTCCTCTTCTCAGGATCACATTAGCTGCTTTCACCCGATCCTGACCGCTCTTAATCAAATTCAAGACGCACAGGATAAATCTTGTACTCCTTTGGATCAGGATCAGTGTGAAGATAAAAATCATGAAGGGAAAATCTCTCAAATCCACAATTTGGATAGTTCTTTTGATGAAGCCAGAGATAGTGGGGATAACCTGCTAGATGTTGCCTCAAATTTGAGCTACTATAGTGACGATGGTGACGCAAACTATTTGGGTGCATAGGATACTCCCAACGTACTAGAAAAAGGGGATTAAATCTATCTGAGTCTTTGATCAAAAAGCCTAGACTTTGGGAACATAAAAGAAGAGGTAGAAAATCCACTAAAGAAATGTTGGAGCAAGACTGTTGTGTAGTAGACCAAACAAAATTGATGAGATCAGGGAAAAGGTTTTCCTTTTCCCAGAAGCAATGAGACTCCTCTCGTGGAACGTCAGGGGCTGCAATGCCCTTGAAAAATCTCGCTTGATCAAAAGAGGTTTTGATCAAGCGAGAGCGGATATAATTTTGCTCCAAGAAACCAAACTTAAAGATGATGATATCAAGTTGTTCCAGAATAAATTTTACAGATCGAAGAGCGTGTTTTCATAGGAAAATGGCACTTTTGGAGGCCTCAGTATTCTATGGGATGAACGTACGGTGGAGGTAGTCCTACTTAATCAATCTTCAAATTAGCAATGGATTGAGGTAACATCTAAGCAATTACTTTCTCAATTTTATATTTTCAATATTTATGGCCCTAATAACCCTATTGAATAGGAGGCATTATGGAAAGATATGACCAATCACCTAATGGATGGAAAAGAATATATTTTTATCTTAGGTGGGGATTACAACTCCATTCTTAGCCCTTTAGAGAAGAAATGGGGCAAAGGGTGGCAGAGCAAAAGTCAAAATGACTTTGCTGAATTTGTTTTAAACAATGGATTAATAGAACTGGACTTCAGATTAGGCAATTTCACATGGATCAACAGGAGAAGCGGGTTTTCAAACATAGTGGAGAAATTAGACATATTTTTTCTAATGGGTAATTGGGAAGAGCATGACTGGTTATGCACAACAGATATCCTACCAATTGCTGGTTCGGATCACTATCCTATTATGTGTAATATTCAAGAAGATTTGGCTCCCGAACGATCCCCATTTAAATTTGAAGCCATGTGGCTTAGATCGGAAGAATTTTATGCTAAGATTGAGCTTTGGTGGAGAAATGCTCCAGAAAGGGAAAGGAACAAGTCTTTCATTTTCTTCAAAAAGCTCCAATATATTAAAGAACAACTCAAAATTTGGAACAAAGAAGTATTCAGAGATATATTTGTTGAAAAATTGCAGCTAGAACAAAGCTTACAAACTCTAAATGAAAAGATTATTTCTATGGGTATGTATGATAATTTATTTTTGGAGGAAAAATCTCTTCTCAAAATGTACAAAGAGGTGCTGGCCAAAGAAGAGATTCACTGGAAACAAAAATCTCGAGAGACTTGGCTAAAGGAAGGGGACCAAAACACTAAGTTCTTTCACAAATCGGTCAAAGCCAGAAGAGCCCGAAACAAAATATTCACTATTAAAACAAAGCCTGGGGTTACCACCACGGATCCAAAGGTAATTAATTAGGAAGCTGTTGATTTCTTCCATGAAACTTTTAATCACAACCAGCACCACGGACTTGATGATGAAGGGCTTTTAAACCTTATTCCGAACACCATTACAGCAGCACATAATGCTATGCTTATGAGCCCTGTCTCTCTGGAAGATGTAAGGAAAGCTTTATTTGATATGGGGGGAGACAAAGCCCCTGGTCCGAATGGCTTCCCATCTATTTTTTACCAAAAAATTTGGGATATTTTAGGAGAATATCTAAGGCAAGTTTTTGAAGAATCTAGAGCTGAAGGGTTTATGTTGAAAGATTTCAACAACACATTCATTGCTTTGATCCCCAAGAAATCTGAAACCAATTCCTTTTCTAACTTTTGACCTATTTCTTTATGTAATACTGTCTATAAAGTAATTGTCAAAGTTGCTGCTAATAGGCTAAAATAAATTCTTGAGCATATTATCTCAGAGGAACAAAGCGGATTTTATCCCAAAAGGTCAATCTTTGAAGGCATCATTATTGCACATGAGGCTGTGCACACAATCAAAGCTGCAAAAGTTAATAGAATGTTAATCAAACTCAATATCAAGAAAGTCTATGATCATGTTAATCAGGACTTCCTTCTCAAGGTTCTTAAACAATTCAGGGTTGCAGAAGACTGGGTAAAGTGGATTGCAAGCTGCATCAACACCACTAGATTCTCTATCCTTGTTAATGGCAACCCCCAGGGTTTCTTTGAAACCTCAAAAGGAATCTGACAGGGTGACCCTATAGCCCCTTTTTTATTTATTATAATGGCTGAAGTCTTGGGTAGACTTATCACTAGTAAGAGAATGGATGGCAGCTGACAGGGGGTCAAGATTGCAGAAGGTGTTTCCTCCTACACACACCTGCAGTTTGTGGATGAAAAACTTCTCCTAGGGGTAGCCTCACTTGCTGAGGCTCGAGTCATCAAGTCAAATTTAGACAGATACAACAGGGAAAATGGTCAGAGTGTTAACTGGCACAAATCAAAGATCTTCTTCTTTCATACTAATAATTTGCAAATGCAAATAAGTGAAATTATGCAAATCAAGATAGGAAAGCTTTCGAGTAAAAATCTTGGAATGCCTTTATTTGACGGTGCCTCCAAACCTCACTTGTGGAAAAACCTTATGGATTCATGCTTCAACTGTATGGAGGGCTGGAAAAGCAGGTGGCTCACATCTGCAGGCAGAAATATGTTACTTCAAGCAGTTGTGTCGGCTATCCCTATTTATTCTATGAGTTGTTTCAAAATCCCACATAAAGTATTAGATGTCATTGTTAAAAGAATGAGGAAGTTCTTTTGGAATGGGGCTGAGGAAGGTGATAAATGGCCCCTCATTGCATGGGACAAGATATGTAAAAGAAAGAATAATGGAGGTACTAGACTAAAGGACTGGAGAAAGATGAACTTGGCACTAGGGGCCAAATTGGTTCGGCACATGTGCAGTCAACCAGATAGTTTATGGGTCAAAATCCTGTGATCCAAGTACTTAGATTCTCTACAAGATGAAAGAATCCTCACTATAGTGAATCCCCCTAAAGGATCTACAATCTGGAATTATTTATTAGATTACAGATCTATAATCACAAGACATGTCTCATGGCATGTTGGTAATGGAAACAAATCCCTATTTTGGGATGACTCTTGGAATAATCACCCAATTTTAAAGGAGGACAAAAGATCTGATGACTTGAGAATTCTCTTTACTAATCAACGGGGCTCCAAGGTGGATGATTACCTAGAATGGAGGGACTCCTCTCTTGGACCTATGTGGCAATGGAAACTTATGGATGAACTAAACCTCTCAGCCCCACAAAGAGACCTTATGGAAGATATTTTTCAACAGAGGAGCTTCACAAGAATTGAGAAAACAAACAAGCTTATATGGTGCAAAGCCAAGAGTGGGGCCTATTCGATAAAGCTTGGGTTTTTATCCCAAGAAGAAGAGGAGGATTTACTACCTAGGAACACTAATCTATTATGGGATAGACATTGCTTGTCAAAGGAAGGAACTTTTGCATGGATAGCTGTGCAAAGGAGGATCTTAACAGCTAAAAAAAGGAAACATTTTGGACTCCAAGGTTCAAATTGGTGTGTCTTATGCAAGTCAACACCGGAAGACGTTGATCACCTACTTGTCCAGTGTCCCTTTGCTGGAGAATGCTGGGATTTGATTAGGGAAAAATTGATTATGATTGGGCCAATGCAACAGGGAATTAAAGAGGTGTTTCAAAGCTGGCCGATTCCTCAAAAGAACACAACCTTGTTAGGGTTATGGAAGGTCTGCCCCTTGATAATCATTTGGGAGATATGGAAAGAACGTAATAGACGCAACTTTGAAGATTAGGTAAGATCCATATATAACATCAAAGCTGGTATCCTAAGTGCTATTGAAGAGACTATGCAGGAAACTCTTATCACCTCCACTGGTAGTTTTCTTTACACAAAGGCTGACAGGGAACTTCATTGCAATTGGCCAAGCTTGAAATTCAGAAATGGAAATATTAAAGATGTGAATGCACTGAATAAAACAAGATCAGAGCTGAAGTGGGATAAACTGAGTCTAGGATGGGTCAAAATTAACTTTGACCGAGCCTCAAGAGGCAATCTAGGACCTTTAGGTGCTGGTGTTGTTGTCAAGGATAGCAATGGGGACATTTTAGCTCTAGCTTCCCAAAGACTTAGAAGAGGCACCAATAATGAGGCAGAGGCCAGAGTAGCACTGCTGGCCTTACAAATGGTGAAAAGGTTGAACCTTCAGAATATCCACCTTGAAGGAGATTAACAAGTAATTGTGAATGCAATGAAGAATGAGGCAGCCAATGCTTGGCACCTAAAAAATATGATCAATGAGATCCCTCATCTCCTACACTCATTCCCAGATTTCAAAATCTCCCATGTCCGCAGAGAAGGAAATATGGAGGCAGACATTGTCTCCAAATGGGCTATCAGTCTAATGATGAGCAATGAGCCATGCACTAAAATTTTCTCCCAAGATATTTTTATCAACTAAGATGTGTTCTTTGATGCAGGTTGATGCCCGATATTTTAATGTGTTTGCTTGTGCAGGGTGGCGAGTGAATTCTACTAATGTGACTTATGAAAGTGGCAGATTTCCTCTTGTGAATGGATGTGCTGACGGCTCTCAAACATGACACAAACTATTTTGGCGGTGTGGCAGCTTGATAAAGGAATGCTGCCAGCTTACGAATAACAAACTTATGACTATTTAAGTGGCTCCTGATGCAAACAAAGATTTTATTCCTGAGTTGGATCCAAGTCAGATAACGCTTTGTATTAAGTAATTATGCTCGATTTGAGTTATTGTCAGTTGAAGGGACCGAAAACTTCTCCCTTACTCCAGCTTGAATGTCATTTTAATCCACCCACTACTTGCATCGAACAGATCTTTTTTCCTCCACTCCAGAATTTTTTATTAGCAGAGGTCGAGATGGAAGCAACATTCTCAGTGAGAACCAAGAAGCAACAAAAAGCTATGGAAGGACCGGCCAACATAGAGAGAATTTTAGGCCTGCTGAACATAAAGAATGAAGCCCTAGAAGTGGCTGTCCAAAATGTCCTTGGAACCAATATCAGAAGATTTCCTCCAAGTGTAGATCAAATGTTGATATCATCTCCTTGGTGGCGGCTTGGGCCTTGTAGCTTGGAGAGACTGAAAGGTGTTTGTAATAACTGAGAGGTGGGGGGGGGGNGGTGAATCAGTGGCTTCAAAAACTTTTCTTCATTCTAGCCACCAATCAAATAAACCTCAGATTATTATGTCCCTTACAAGATGTATGCAATGAAATACTTTGTAATAATTAATTGTCTGTTGGTTTTCCTTTTCTGACCTTATTCTCCTTGATTACTAATAAGCAGTAAAAATTATTTACCGACACTCAGTAAATATGTAGAGTATACCGATAAATCCAGAAATGCATATGTGAAATGTAAAATAGTAAAGTAATAAGCCATACACATATAACGCATGGATTTTAACATGGAAACCCTGTTAAGGGAAAAACCACTGGGACTGGTACCCTAAATTTTCACTCTACTGAAGTGAGCCCTATTAGGAGACAACCCTGTTAAAGGTTTCAAACACACTGTTAGGTGTGACCTTGTTAGAGGATTTTATACATAGAGGTTGTCACTTAGTATCGGGCATCTATTTGCTACCATCCTTGAATCAACCTTCTTCTTAGACTGTCAATAGGCTTTAGGAAAATCTTGCTACCATCCTTGAGTCAACCTTCTTCTTATACTATCAATAGGTATCTGGAAAGCCTAATGCTACTTTCATGAATCAAACTTTTTGGCACTCCTTGGGATGTACCTCAATATATGGAAGACTGTTAATTCCTGCTATGTTAAGAGACTTGATGCTTCAATGGTTAAACTGAAACACAATGATCTGTTTCTAATGCAACTTGAATTGTAAATTTTTAGATCTATTTAAGTACATTACCTCTCTAATCAATGTATTAATTCAATTTTTTGTGCTCCACACTTTTTGCTCTGTGATGCTGTGCTTCACTGTTTGTCAGTGTCTGCAGAATTCTTTAGCTCTCCTTCAGCTTGATTGATCAGGACTATATGAAGTTATCCTTCATCAGTTTCTCTTCAGCATCCTCTTTCTATTCACCCCCATTCATATTTTATTGGAATGAATTATGCTTGTCATGAGGGATAAAAGAGTGGTAATGGCTATCTTATAACTTGCTAAAAGAGACTATTCAACTTCTTCCTCTATATATTCCACCTGTTGAGTTACTAGGTTCTTCTGAAGGGATTAATAATGGGTATTTATGAATATTATTGTTATTAGATTCGTATTTATCATAGGTTGGGGATTAATTTTTTATTCGCAGACTATAGTTAATTATGCTTAAAGGGTATTAAGCCATAGTAATTGTTGAAGATTCATTTCCGCATTCTGATAATTATTATTAGGGTGAGTGAATATCAGTCTGTACTTTAAAGGAATGTGAGAAGTAGATAAATACATTGTTGTCTCTCTGTGTGTGTGGAGAAGCTTATACTTAGGTATTCATATCTATATGTAAATTTGCCTATTCCTTCATATGTTAGTTTATTGTTAATCCATTTATATGAAAAATTTATGCGTATGTACTTTCAGAGATATTCTTTATCCTTATTATTATTCTACAAAATAAAATATATTATGACAACTAGATTAAGGCATATACTAAAGCCAAGCTATGCTGAAAATAAAAACCACTCGATAGCAATGTTACTTATAACCTTAATATCTATTTCTTACGCATTGTTCAACAATTTCATAGTAAAAAGTTCATTAGGGTATCATGGTGTCTATTTAATATCAAAATAATAGAGACTACCTTGTTTGAGATATGATAACTACTAATATAATTCTTATCAACTATATTTTTCTATAATTGTGACTTAGCTCCATCAGTCGTTGGTCTCTTCTTTCATCCTTTTGAAGACTATTAGTGCTTCATCATCCTCATAATTCTCCATTAAGTATCTGCGTAGTATTCCTCAGGAATAGTATATCCCTCGGCCTTCCAGTAGTCCAACAACCAAGACTTTGGTGGTTGGTTGTCCTCCATTACTTTCATGAGAAAATCCATATTTCTCTTCATATCTGGCCATATATTCTTAACGAGAGGTATAAAAACATACACATTAACACATAAATCTATAACAACATACATATTTAAGAAATATAATAAATGAATTGAACCATCAAAATACAATTAACTAATCTATTCAATTTGTCATGTAACTAATTTAAAATAATCTAAAAGGGGATGTCTTAAGGGGGGTATCAAAGCATGCACATTAACACATAAATATATAATAACATACATATAAATAAGCAATATAATAAATGAATTGAACCATCAAAATACAATTAAATAACCTATTCAATTTGTCATGTAACTAATTTAATATAATCTAAAAGGGGGTGTCTTAAGGGGAGCTATCAAAGCATACACATTAAAACATAAATATATAATAACATACATATAAATAAGCAATATAATAAATGAATTGAACCATCAAAATACAATTAACTAACCTATTCAATTTTTCATGTAACTAATTTAAAATAATCTAAAAGGGGATGTCCTAAGGGGAGGTATCAAAGCATACACATTAACACATAAATATATAATAACATACATATTTAAGCAATATAATAAACGAATTGAACCATCAAAATATAATTAACTAATCTATTCAATTTGTCATGTAACTAATTTAAAATAATATAAAAACATACACATTAACACATAAATCTATATTAACATACATATTTAAGCAATATAATAAATGAACCATCAAAATATACATTATAAAAGAATACACAATATACCAAGCATGCATAGTTCTATAGAGTTCAAATTGTAGTGTTCAATAACATATATCTAATATCCAATATATTAAGTAAGAGTTCAAACTGTAGAGTTCAAATATGAAAGTACGAGAGCTACAAAAAGAATTTTATCCTAA
>MU226169.1:788832-799938 GCA_018584345.1 Thuja plicata
TCCCTTGTGCTCTCCTTTTCCATGTCCACTTTCAAAGAAGTTCCACATAAACTTAACATTGCGTCTAGCATGTTGCATAGATAGCCAATTAAAGGCTTTTGCAGATTTAAATTGTCCTGCAAGATTAAGTTGTTACATATGCACAAGATTATGATCACATAATAATTTAAAAAGTAATCAATGAGAATTTGAAAATGAATTGAAGTGCATACACTTACCTGCACAACCATCAAACCAAATCCAGTGTTGCGAAGCTTTTATCCCACGATTCGCAATATCTTCAAAATACATTGCAAAACAATCAGCCACATAGCTCCTATCATGAACCTTATCATTGTTGATATAGAAATGAACCTCCTTGATGATATTGCGTTCATTTGGATTGGTACTTTCTACCTCATCCAAATCAAATTGTGTGTTTCTATAGGTCACTTGCACAAATATTACAACTTGATCAGAATGATAATATTGAGCTTGAAGCTCTGATTGAGGGGAGAATGTATAGTTCTTAGAGAAATCCACAGCTGAAAGAATACAACCAGGTGGAAAATAATTTTTGAATCACAAAACTGTTTAGCTTTCCATCTTGCACCATGATAATGTTGGATATGTGGATAAATGATAGTACGAAACTTAGTCATAAACTCAAGGTAGGGCAATTCACTCTCCTTCAATACAATTTTCTTGGATTCATCTCCACTCTTAGTTTGGTATGTCTCATATTCAAATCTCTTCCACAAAACTGGTGTTGCAACATTAATATTCTCAATTTGCAATGGAAATTTATGTAAATCTCCACAATCACTGCATGGACACTTTATACATTATACTTTGAACTCATCTGAATCTTCTGATTTCTCACATAATATAGAATTCACAAATTGTGTCGTAGTTGCAAGGATGAGCATATCTGAATTAAGTACTGCCATAACCTTTTTATATGATTGCAAATATAGATGAAACTCAACATGATTTTGGCAACAACAAGTTTCACGTACCTTATTTATGCGTACAAAGAAAGGGCGCAACCTATCAAACATTCTTTTGACATATTTTCACATCTAAAAATTCTTGCTTGAATGCTTCAAACAATTTTCTTTGTGTTGTATCTATAAAATGTTTTGGATGTGCAATTTTCATACCGGTCTCTTCATCTTTCATATTTTTTATTGTGCTTTCAATTACCAATTCGTATGATGAAAATTGACTGAAAAATGAATCGTGATCCATCTCCATCAAATTGCTAGTGTCAAAAGATGTATTTCCATCAATTGGTTATCCTACTTGAATTGGATCTTCTTGGACTTCAACAAGTTCATCTTCATTACGTTTTGTATGACCTTTCATTTTGTCATCCCTTATTCCATCATATTTTTTTGCTTTGTTTCTTTTATTCCCCATTGCACAATTTGTTCAAATTGAGAGCTTCGATTCACCTGCATACACAAAACCATATACAATTGATAAAAAATTCAAAAATAATATTGATAATTTCATAATTTAATATTGAACAATGCTTTAATTAAAAACACAAATAAATCTCAAAAAACTATTAAAAAAAACTTGCAAATTATAAAACCTCCTTGATAATTTTAATTCTTAGTTGCCCTTTAACACCCAAAAATACGCTTTTAAAACAATTAAAAAAATGATTTTACTAAAAAAACCTTTTTTAAGTCAGAATAATTGATTTTTGTTTTTAAATTAAAAAAAAAACCTTTTATTTATATCAACTTTAAGGGTCGTGGTCATCCACGCGACCATGTTTGGTCGGCCCATGTTTCGGCTTGACCCGTTTTAGCCGGACCTGTTTCGGCCGAAACTACCTATGTGGCATCCCATGTTGCAGCCAAATAAGCAAAAAAAAGGAAAACTTGAAACATGTCATTTCTAGGGCTTATTTGTCCACCAAAATTGAATTATTTTTAAAATCTAAAAATACCCTTTGGTAGAGCTCCGAGTCTAGATTATGGTCATATAATTTTTATAGTATTTTGATTAAATATAATATATTATAAGTTAAAAAAAAAACTTCAAGTAGGTATTTTAATATTGAAGAACATGCTTGTTCGAAGAAAGATAAAAGATAGCAAATCATGTCAGAAAATTTTAAAACTTATTTAACATTAGAGGAGAGATTCCTCTTCAAGAATATATAATTTGTTTTGTATTTGGTGTAGATTTGCTAGGGCAAATCAGGTGGGAGACAAAAATTGTTAATTTCGAGCAACGCTGACTTTGAATAGTTATAACAGACAAAATATATACCAAAAACCAATCTTTTTTTTTTTTTGTACTAGCTGTACATGTCATCTAAAATATATTATGAAATCAGAGGAAAAAAATATTATTTACATATATTTTGTTGGTGGGAACTAAACCCTTGATTTTCAACATTTAAAAAATAGACTTCAAAAATTAAAAAACTATGTCAATTCTTATTCAAAAAAATTTCAAAAATTATAAGCATAAACTACATCCAATTTTACACATTTCATTAGTTTACATCATTTTCAAATTCTTAACACAAATACCACTTTTATGTCATTGAAGTTTAACTACTTTGCATGTCGTGGTCCTCTTCCTTTGTAAAAGTGTGACACAGGTTTGTACTTTTACCCAGGATAATAATAAAAAATAATAAAAGATTGCATAAAGGTACACCTTAAATAGTATTGTTCAGCTAATATAGATGAGATACATTGCTATTACATTCATATTATCAGTTACATTGTACTCTAAGTATTGATCTTTTTCAAGTTTTCAAATTAGTACTTGATCATTACATTATGCATTCAAACTGAATGTAGTAAGAAATGCTCTTTTCATATTACATATTTCACATTGGAACTTAGAGGAACATATGCAGAAAAGAAAGCATGATAGAAGCATGAAGTAGGGGTTCATGCATTGCCTTTAGGAGCTGGTTGTCCGCATTGTCTAGAGTCTTCATGTCCTACATCTTAGGTCTTTAGGTCCTGTCTCCTACATAATGGAGAGAGAAGTGTTAGATCCAAATTGAATCTAAGTAATGCATGAAAACCTAAAAAACATCATACAACAATCATACTTTCATAACGGCACATTTACCAATTACATCAATGCAATGGAAAAATATGCATCTACATTAACAGAGTAGTAGTATCAAATGGACATAACTCCATGAAACCTTTTACTATCTATGGTTATCAATCTGCATTATACAAAAGAGTTGTTGTTTTTGTAAACTATATATCTGGAATAAAGGGACTTAGTTCTTGTAGCTTAGAAACCTTTTTCAGAAAAGAAAGTTAGTGCTAAGTAAGTGAACACAATCAATCAAACAAAATTCATGCATGAATGTTCATGAAACATGGCATTCACACACAAAGGATGATCAATGGGCCATGTTTACTAACCTAGCTTTTGAGCTTTCTGATGATGCTATCAGATAGAAGGAACAAAAGTGCATTCAAATACAGAAAGAATGATGAACTATGAATTCACCAATATCAGAGAACAAAGAAAAGATGCTACATAATCCGTAGGTGCAAGACAAGTAATATGCATGTGCAGAGGAGAAAGAATTCATTACTAATATGCAGAAAGATGATCAAATTACAGTGCTATCAAGTGTAAGTGATGTGCATATGCAGATGCAGTTCATAATAGTCCACAGTTAAGAAAACCAAATGTCAATGTTGTTTAAGGATATAAAAGATGCATGTCGTTGTGAACTTCCTTCAACTTTTTGCGAAATGGTATGCATATACAGATGCAAGGAATGATGGTGTCATCAAAGATAGGGGGTATTGAGAGAGAACAAACATTGTTTTTATTAGTGACAGTGATATTTATTTAACTGATATGCACATAACTGAGAAGAGATGAATAAACTATGTTTTCCTAAAAGGAAAAAATGTCAGTAATACTATTATAAGCTGGTACCGAGACAAAAGTGGTGTTGTTACAAGTAATCAAATGATGATAATATGCATATGAAGAAAGAAGGTAAATTACAGTACTATCAATTGATGAATATGCATGTACATAGTGAATTAATAACAGTGTTGTGCAAGAAAAGAAAAGATGCATTTTTGTAGTGTCGGGCAGCTAGACACAGTAATGTTCATGGGTGTCATGAGCCCATGCTCGAACCCCATGAAAAACCATTCTTATTGGCATCAAAATAGACCTTCAAAATAGGATTTTACACTTGTCACTGTGGAGGCAAGGTAGAGTTAAAAAAAAAATGGACAAATTCACACAGTTTTAATAGTGTCAAGCACAGTTCAAGTTAAGGCCACCCGACAGTTATAAGGATTATTTTGTGCAAATGCTCTTGTTATTGTCATCAACAAAAAATAGAAAGACAAAACCCCAAGTCAACAACAATGTAAACATTGAGTAAAGGAGAAAACAAGGAAAACCCAACTTAGTTTCGTGGGTTAAGGAGAATCATTAAAACCAAACAGCCCAGCTCGGGTTTTTAAGATGAGAAGTGCAACAACAAGTTCAAACAACACCATTAACAACTAGAAATGTGAAAAGAAGACAACAAGGTAACTTATCTGGAGTCATGCAAGGTTTGCACACAATTTCTATAGTGATGAGAAGCTCGAGCCCCAAATCATCAGAGAATGCTCCAGTTTGAGATCCCGAGCTCTATGTTATGCATATGTCAAAAGCCAAGCTTTGGATTACAAGGAGATAAATTATAGTCACGAGCCTGAGCTTTGTGTTTAACTCCAAATCAAGATCCCAAAATACATTTTCCATAATCACAGTCAAAGGTGAAGCGACATATATGCACCTATATTCCAGCCTGAGATCACAAAATAGAACTTTGAAACAACAACCCAACTTCCATATAATAGTGATGAACTCCAGATCAACAACCCAAGTTCAGTGAAGTAGAAAAAAAACTAGATTCATCGCCATAATATTAGAATGAGTGGCACCATAAGCTATGGTTTCAAACCCTCATTTTACCCAAATGCAAATGCAAATAAGATGACCAAGAAAATGCCAAGTTTTGATAAACTTTGAAGTCCGATGACAGTGGAGGAGTTAATGCATTGAAGGTTGCAGTTGTTGATAGTGGAGCTTTGGAATCCACATTCCAAGTGGCATGACATCAGTGCAAAAAACACCAAAACTTATGTCACATTGTAAATGCTTCACTCTTTACAAAATTTTTAACCTCATTGCATAGTATCGGTCATGTTGACCTTAGGTTATGCCGAGAGGCATGGATTTAGGGAATTTGTTTAGAAGATGTATTTTGGGGTTAGGGATTTTGTATAAGTTGTCATATATGTTGGTGATGTGGTTAAAAGGTAAGATGTATTTAAAATACAAACATTATAGGCATGGACTTAGGCATATATTATGCCTAGTTTTTAGGGTTTTCTAGGTTTATTGGAGGAGTAATTTTAGGGGATGAGTCCATTTTCAGATTTTCTTGGAGGGGCCACATTGAGGGTATATATCTGAACTTCATAGTTAGTTTTAGGGGTTTAGGAATTAGGGAGAATGTGTTTTTGTGAACATATCAGTTCCTTTATGCTTTCTACATACATTTTAAAACTAGAGGTTCAATTTTTGATGCACGATTGTGTCCAAGTGAATGTATCTTGTTCCTTGGCATGATTTGCATCTTACCATGTAACCATTGTAGATTTTGAAGAAAATAAAGCAAGTGCTCCCATTTTCACATATTTTTCCAAGTTTTGATATCAATCCTCTTCTCCATTTTTGCATTTAAGTGTAATATGTTTTGTAGCATAGATTAGTGAATTAATCCAATTCCTTCTCTAAGTTATCAAAATATAACCTTTTGTAGAATCTGTATGTCTGTTGGCAGATCATCATTGTTTGTGGTAAAAACCCTAATAGTGAGGTCTTTAGGTCAACGTATACGTTGAAAAATGAATGTCTATTGCAAATCTCAGTAGCATGTGTTATGTGGATCCTTGTTTCAAGTTCTGATTAGTCTGAATCCAGTTTGGTGTATCGCCCCATTTTATTTATTCAGCTTTCAATTTATCCCCTTTTCTATTTTTCCCAATCAGTGAATCAATCACAAGTGATATACCAAATCCAATACGAACCGGCCTAGAATCTGGAGATTCCTTCCTAATCAGAGTCCACCCACAACTCAAGAAGGTTTCCATTGTTACCTTGAGATATTATTATGCCCTAATGCCTGAGTTAGGGTGATATTTCAAGGCCTTAACAATGCATAATAAATATTAGATGATTACTGTGTAGAAGAAACAAGCCTGTGCATTCATTCATTGTTTTTAGTATATTTTCTGGTTGTGTGAAAGACTATATCTAATATGTAAGATTTTTCTATGTATTATACATGTTAGATGATTACTATGTAGAAGAAAGAAGCCCATGAATTCATTCGTTGTGAGGATATATCTACCATGTAAGGATGCAAGAGCATAAAATTGCTTTTCACAATTATATTTTGTTGTCTTTGGCACAATTATATTTTGTTGCAATCCAAACATATGTAATGACACATTTTGTGATGGTTAACATAGTAGGAATATTTAAGTTGTTAATTTTTTATTGATAGAGATAATTTTATTTATTTGTCTTAATTTAGTAAAAAAAAGTTTATAGGCTGAATGATAGTGTTTCTAATTAGATAAGAAGGGTTTTGAAAGGATCCCAAATCCTTTTACAAAAAGAAAGGAGGGAAAATCAGACCATGACAACACAAAAAAATAATTCAAAAACATCAATGAAACCACCATAAAAATAGATGAACACCTAAGAAACTACACAATTGAACAATTAACAAGACAACCACAAAAAAAGCTACAAAACTAAAAATAAGGAGGTTCACAAAAGTGATTCAAAGTTTTTTTTATTGATAGTTGTGAGACCAATCCCCTAAAGGTAGTTCTCATATTAATCTCTATATTTTTTTTACCTTACTGCGAGATAATCAAAATTTTCCCATCCTCCGGCCTTGGGATAGTGATTACGATTATTTAGTGGGTTATGTGAATAGTCTGTTTCTGTGTTGATTATAATTAGAATAGTTTTGTTTTTGTTTTGAGTAAACTATTAAAAATGATAATATTTATACCCACCCCATGCATGAATTAATTATATATAGTAGAACATGATGTACTTGATGAAGACAAGAGGTCTCATATATTGAACCTAGAAATCTATAATTGATGATGGCATTATTCTCACTAGGATCAAACAATTTTGTAGAGATGAAGCTACAAATGATGTATTGGGTTATATTGGAATATGATGTATTTCTCTTTGTCTAATAATCATTTCATATTTGTGCTCCTATAGAGTGATGCTAATTGAAACACTCACCTATTCATACTGGAAGTACCAATATATTTTGATTGTTATAAGGTTTTGTTGAGACCTCTTATCACTATGCTTCCATCTGTTAAGGATTGTTGGTGAGTTGCATCATGTGTATGCTCAAATCTGATTTTGGAATTTTGTGAGTGGTGTTACTCATGGGGTAATTAGAGATTTTATTTAGGATGTGGTGCATAAGTTAGTTGATTACCTGAGATGTATATTTTCATATATAGTTTTTCATGTAAACATAAATTATACAAATGTTAGATTTATATTTCAATTCAGTTATCAGTAAAGGAAATGGAAATAATTGCTAGAGAGGATGTTTATGCTTTATATGTGTTAATATTTATTTTTCTTAAGCTATTATAACTTTTATGATAAGAATAATATATGAAGTTGAGTGTGTAGGATCCTACAACCAATCAGAAAGGGGAGGTAACATGGTGTCCTTGTGTAAAAATAGTTAAGCCAGCCTAGCCTATTTTGATAGGTTAAGGTATTTTTTTATGTACTTATGTTGTGATGTGGAAGCTTATGTATTGTGAAACTTGCATGTGATCACATGTATGTGTGTGTTGTAAAATTTTTGTCAATGTGATAATTGAAGTTGGACAAGTGGTGAATGTGACATTTAATTTGTGTATTAAACCAAAATGTATTTCATGTTTAAATGTATTTTTTTAGTTATTTTTTCCATTGTATGTGTTTCCAAACCTCCTAGGTGATAGGGTTGAGGGATAGGACCCTTTTTGCAAACCTTAGAGTTGGTTATTTGTGAGTTTGAACTCTTATTTTGGGCCTTTTTGGAAAGTGATGAGTTTAAACACAAAAGAAAGTGAATAAACAAGACAAGAGAGAGGAGGGGACACATGGAAAATTTTTATGCAAGACATCTCTTCGACTTTTATGTTCACACACTTGAGAGAAGAACATGAGGGAAGATTGAATTTCTCACACATGTGTGTGGAAAAGTGGGCGGTATACTTGACTTTCAAGAAAGGAAGAGAAATCCATTCTTGGGTGATTTGGTATTAGATTTTCATGGTTGGAAGAGTGAATAGAAGAAATTTTTGAGGGAGTGGACCTAGAAAGAGAGTTGGATATGGAAATAAAACATTCCTCAACAAATGGTGGAGGAAAATTTGGCATGTACTTTCTCATTTATCATATGATATTGTTCATGTATGAATCTTGGAATGTCCTTACTCATTCATTTTATGTTGTTGCATTTGTGTTGTAATACTAGTTGTGGCATTGTTATGATGTTGTGGTAAGCTTGTAATTTTTTATGTGTATATATTTATGTGTTGTTTGGTTAGGTATTAGTTTAGAGATGAAACCTTTAATGAGAAACTCACTCCATGAGCTGGGGTTGAGGAACTTTGAGCCAATGTGGGGAGTGAATTATCTTGGGTATGCGTACTTAATTATGTTCTTATTTCGAAGGAGTAATATGTTGGGTATGACTAGCATTGTGTTATATTTTGGGGAAGTAATGTGTTTGGTATGAGTACTCATATGTTCATGTTTGATAATTATATAGGGTATGAGTACCCTCATGCCATTTTGGAGATATAATTATATGATATCATATTGTGGTATGGAGGTTGTGTAGGTGAAATGATATTCATGGAGATAAATCTGAATTTATTTTCAATGGAACTCCCATATATGTGTTACTCCCTCCTCCTTTTGTGGCTCTATGAAGAGCCTTTGTGTAGAACTCCTCTTGGGTAAAGAATGTGTTATGCCTCTTTCTATGTTACATGGAAATTCTTATCTTTTAGTTTCTATGGTAGTGCATGTTGATGTTATTTCCATACCACCATGTTATCTCCCCAAGCTTGGGGGTGGGATGGATACCAACCCTGTGGTTATGACGTGAAATCCACATTCATCCAAAATCCTATTGTATATATAAATATGTGCAGGTTATGCATGAAGACACAGAGCTGAAAGAAGAATAAGAAACCCTATGGGATATTAAAGCATAGAGAACGCTCCCTTCCAGAAGGAAGTGTCACTCATTTTAGGGTTTCCTAAAAGAAACTAGCACCCTTGCAACATTTTTATTGTTATGAAGGTTGTCCAACTAAGAAGATTCATTTTAAGATGTTAACCCAGTGCTTGTTTCATGCACCAGAACACTATATTAGCTATTATGAATATGCCATTCTCAGATAGAAAAACCAATCCCCTCAACACATTCTTACTCATAAATTGGAAAAGCTCATTTTTGATACTTCTACTATAAGCTTCATGCTGCATTTATTCCATTTGAAAACTCTCTATAATGTATAGTAAGAATATATGTGGAGAATATTATTACATAGAGGAAATAATAAAATAACATTTTTTTGTAGAGAATGCACTATAAGTAGCATCTATTTAATATGGTATTCATTAATAGCTTTTCTACAGTCCATCAAGTAAGCATGTTAGTATATAGTTGGATGGATACAAAAGAAAGAGGATTTTTGAATTTCCCTACTGTGTCAATTTGATGCAATGTGTAAAAAATAAAATGAAGGTAGTAGTAAAATAATTTGTAAACAAATGTATATTATGTGCCTATACTAGTACCAAAAAAATAACAATTAACAAAGAAATGGGTTAATGCTTTTTTGGTTACTATTCATTTACAAAATTTGTTGTTCAATGTTTTTACAAACCCTTCACTTTTTTGCTGCATTATAATAGTATAGGAACAAAGATAAAGAAAATGGTAGTGATCATGTAGAATTTTGCAGCTAAATCTGCTACATAAAATATAGATCTAGTTAGGAAAAGAAGAAAAACATCTTTGCAAGAATACGAAAAATAAACAAAAACTGAGAATAGAATTATATCTCTCATATTCAATGCATAAAATGAAAGATTTACAATTAATATATAATCAAAATTATAAAAGTTATGCAAGAATTTCATAATATCCCAGAAGTGAAAGATGAAGTTAAAAATGAGAACTCCATAGTTCGCGTAATATGCAACTGAATCATTACAGCCTTATTGGCATACAAACCATAATTAACAAATAGTCCCAGTGTAAGTATTTGTAGATCAAAAGATGCGCTAACACTCCCCCTTAAGTATAACTAAGGAGAGAAACAAACTATTGCAAGGAAAGAGGAAAGAGGGAAAACCTAGTGGGAACAACCCCCCCCATACTGATTTTAGTGTTTAGGAACTCGATCAGGTTATGAAGAACTAGAAAAAAATGTCTTTAGTCTTACATAACGCGATCGAGTTTTTAAATAGTTAAAAAAAATGACCATGTCATGGTTAGGGAAGACAGTTGGATAACCAGCATAAGACTTGGAGGCCTTTTTCCCTCCATTTCTCTCCCTTTACGTGTCTTTTGTTTTTCTTGGCTGATTTCTCAACTTCCTCATCATCAGGTTTACACATAATCTGTAGAAACTGATGAAAGATCAGATTCACAGAACCCGAATACACCTGCATGCAAATGACCTAATACAAAGATGAAGTACGAAAATGAAAAAGCATAACTCAGAAGTTGCTCAGAGAGTGAGAGCAAAAATATTAACTGAATTAATGAAAGACAAATACAAAGTTCGACCTTATAAAGGTGAACAAACCCTAAAACTAAAAGCTAGGTTGCGCATTATTAATTAATAACGAATTAATGATGCACCTAAGAGAAAGCATAAGCTAAAAGAGTAATAATACTCTAACACCCCCCCTTAAGCTGAACGCAGGGAGAAAGCAGACCTAGCAAGACTAAGAAAGCAAGAAATGGGTCCCGGC
>MU226169.1:808101-838903 GCA_018584345.1 Thuja plicata
TCTTCCTCTTCCTCTTCCTCTTCCTCTTCCTCTTCTTCCTCTCCTCCTCCTCCTCCTCCTCCTCCTCCTTCTTCTTCTTCTTCTTCTTCTTCTTCTTCTCGCAATACTTGATAGTGTCTTTTTATCACTATGTATAGTAGCTTTGACTGCAAACTCAACCTTGGGTAATGTATCTTCTAATTCTACGACCTCAAAGGTGGTCAGTTTAGTAATTGATATTTCTCTTTTGAAGATCATTTTCAATGGCATGAACTTCTCTATTTCTTGTACTTTTATTTTTTAGGCAGGTGTCAAAGATCTGAGGATCTTTTCAATCACTTCTTCTTCATTCTATATGTACATCTAGAGTTTCTAATGTCTATAACAACCTCTATAACCCTATAAATATACTCTAAAATTCTCATCACCTCACATTCTTAGACTCTCCATTTTAATCTTCCAATTTTTGAAATTTTCCTGCTTAGTGTACTGATCTCCTTCATATAGTGCTTCTAGCTTTCTCCAAATCTTATGTGCAAAATCAATATCTTTGACGTTTGTAAATTCAGCCTCAGAGAGCATGTTGATCAATTCTTCTCTTGAAACCATATTACAATGAAACAATATTTCATCTTTAGTTGCACTTGGTAATTCATCTTCTCTATTGATCTACTCATCCTTCTTTGTAATTATCCAATAATCAATCCCCATTCAAAATAAATGAGTTCTCATCTTGTTCTTCCATTTGTCAAAATTTTATGTATCAAATTTTGAACTCTACTTCCTATAGTAAGCCATCTTAGGATCACCTCAAGTTGTTAAGCTTTCTCTCAAATGACCACAAGCTCTGATACCAATTGTTAGGAAAAATAGTCTATCCACACAACAGAGATGGGGGTGAATCAATTATGTGACCAAATATTTAAAATTTAAATTTATAAACCAATTACTCAATACAAATCTCAAAACTTCAAGAAAAACACCATAACACAAGTATTTGTTGTCGAGGAAAACGTTGTTAAGGGAAAAAAAAACCCCAAACAAAATTAATACCCACAAATAATGCACTGGAAATATTGTATCCGAGGTTAGGAGATCTATCCTTGTTAGGAATTGATTATTACATTCACTACAAAGTCCATGTTAAAGGAAAAACCTTGTTATGAGTCCTTTCAACCTTGTTAGGAGTTGAATGAAATGAAGATCTCACTTCCCAAGCACACTACCCAAATGTGAAGGTTAAGCCCACCTTCTAGATCCACTATCCAAAAAGAAGTATGAAAGCGTACTTATAACAGGCAACTAACTGATAACAACTTTCTTTGCCTATCCATTTCTAATTAAGTGCATTAAAATCATAATCACTTCTCTACATCCAGCAAAATTCTCATCCGCGCTCTCCTAGCATCCAATTCCTCACCTTTCACATCAAGGCAATAATTTCCTTTATATAGGTTACAATAACCAAACAGATCAGCATATTAAGACTTCCCCAATGTACAAATAATTATATATACCCTTATTAAGATATGCATGGTACTTTAAACAATTAAATAAAAATACAAACCATCAATTACACACCAAGATCCATAATTCACACTCACCATTCACAAAGGATATTACATCTCTATGGTCAACCTCAAATAGGTCTTCATAAGTCAACATGCCACAACTGGCATCACCAAGAATCCAGTGAACAAAGAATCAAAAAGAAAGTTTTCCCATTTACCTTCTATCATACCTTAATCACGCATACTATAACTCATGCTCGCATCAAATGTATCCCAAAAACTCATAGACCATCTATGTCATAATCCTCTGTCACTACTCTATAACGAGTTTTCACCAAATTAACTACAACTCATTCAAACAACAATATGAAATCCAACAACATTAGATATAAGGTGTACATACTTCCCTCTACACAACTCCATGCTCGTATATACTGAAACTCCATACACTGTTTGTACACAACTGTCAATATTGCATGTACATGTGATAACCAATCTTTTTGAAACTAGTAATGCATCCAACTGAAACATATGTTGACATCAATAACAAAAAAATGAATGTCAACACCTGAAAAAACAACAATTCTAATAATCTCCTCCTTTTTCATTGATGAAAACATATCTGAAAAACCATCAATCCAAAAGTAGCCTTCTTAATATATCTTCCTCAATATCCTCTTCATAGCTCCCCTAAGGCAGTAGGGATTTTTCACCTGAATCTCTCCGCCTTTGACATCAATGGAAAATGTTTCCATAATTCTTTTCCTTCTCTATACATCCTAGCACTGCAAAGTGTAGAATTTTCAAATATTGATGCCTACAAAAACTAGGTGCTTGATCACCCAAATACATTATATTGTGTTCCTGCAATCACTCCCACTGAGGAGTGGATCCAAGCATCAAGTCCATGGAATAATATATCTCTTTTAAATAATAGATTGATGCATTCTTGCATCATCTAGTTTCCATAAGGAGGGGTTCTCACCCCAAGCATACCTCTGAGATACTCAAAGTCATCTTTTGGCAAAGGTTTTGTGAATATGTCTACTATTTTCTCCTTTGTACCGATGTACTCCATTCTAACTTCCTTTTCTCTAACCTTGTCTCTTAAAAAGTGATATTTGATTGCAATGTGTTTAGTCTTTGAATGATAACATGATTCTTTGACATGTTTAATGTACTTGTATTATCACAGCGAATAACAACTAGTTTTTCAAAACTTATCCCAATATCCTTCAGCATCTGCTTCATCCAAAAAATTTGTATATAATTTGTAGCAGTAGCCACATATTTTGTCTCAACTGTAGATTGATCTATACAATCCTTCTTCTTACTTAACCATGAGACCAAACTTTTTCCAGGGAAAAATGCTCCACCATTGGTGATTTCTCTGTCATAAACACTTCCTGACAATTGTGCCCAATCCTAGCATTAGTATAAGCATGCAATATAAAATTATCAGAATTTTCATATGAAAAGCCATATTCTAGTGTCCCTTTCAAATATCTGAATATAATTTTAACTACAAAATAATGAGTCTCCTTAGGATCAGCTTGGAACCTTGCAACAATTCTAATGTCACTATCTTTGTCTGATCTAGTGTGCGTTAAATACTACAAACCTCCAATCATGGACCTGTATTTTGTCTAAAAAACACTTTGAGATTCATCAATAGTAGTAAGATAGCATCTAGTAACTATGAGAGTTCCAACAGGTTTACAATATTTTATACCAAACTTCTTTAGCAACTCCTTAAGATACTTGGTTTGAGAAATAAAAATACCATGTTTACTTTGAGTAATTGTTGAACCAAGGAAGAAATTCATTTCACCAACCTTAGACATTTAAAATTTATTTTTCATTTCTTTAGAAAATTTGTAGCTCATTTCATCATTGCCTCTAAAAATAATATCATCCACAAAGACTTCAATAATCAAGATTTCATCTTCATGAGTTCTCAAATACAAGTTATTATCTTCTCTACCCTTTTTGAAAGCACAATCCAATAAATACCTATCTAGCAAAGAAAACCATGCTCTAGGTTCTTATTTTAGTCCATACAATGTCTTTTTCAACCTGCAAACCATGTCTTTATCATATGTCAGAGGAAAACCATCATGTTTCTCAATG
Source organism: Thuja plicata (assembly GCA_018584345.1). Lineage (NCBI taxonomy): Eukaryota > Viridiplantae > Streptophyta > Pinopsida > Cupressales > Cupressaceae > Thuja > Thuja plicata. The sequence goes on from MU226169.1 coordinate 811,722, forward strand.
TAGACTTCTTCCTCTAAATCACCATTCAGAATTGTAGACTTCACATCTATCTGATAAACCTTAAAGTCTTTATGTGCTTCATAAGAAAGAAAAACTTTGCAACAAGTGTAAATATATCTTCAAAGTATATACCTTCCTGTTGTGAATAGCCCTCGTAAACCAATCTAGCTTTATTCCTCACAACTATGCCTTCTTCATTCATTTTGTTTCTGAAAACTCATTTGGTATGTATTAAATTCTTGTCCTTAGGTATAGTAACCAATTCCCAAGTATAATTTTTCTCTATCTGATCCAATTCTTCCTACATTTCCTTAATCCAAGATTCATCTTTACATGCGTCATTAGTAGTCTTAGGTTCTACTTGTGAAATCAAACTAAGTTTATTCCTAGTCTTACATATTTTCATCTGCTTATTTGTATCACCAATAATCTGATTTTAAGGATGATTTCTCTTAACATACCTTGGTTTCTTTGGAGTTTTAGTAGGTTCATTCGATCATACCTCAATTCCATCGTCAAACTCAATTTTTTTTTTCCTCTTGTCTTGTAGGAATCTCCCTATTCTCTGGAATATAATCACAGTCATATAATATTTCTTGAATCTGAAACTTATTATCAATCTTAACATTATTACTTTCAATTATTTTCCTCAATCTCAAATTGAAACATTTGTAAGATTTACTTTTTACAGAATATCCAATAAAAATTCTTTCATCACTTCTACCAAATATTCTGAAAATATTTTACAATAGGAGTATAACGAAACAAAAGTTCATAGGGTGTCATATTTGTAACCTCTTTGATCTGAACTGTGTTCAAATTATTGACTATAGTATTGATTTCTTCTCTCATATGCATATGTGACAGATTATGTTCAAGAAAGATTGACCTGGATGCATCCAATATATTTCTATTTCTTCACTCAACAATCTGACTCTATTCTGGTGTCGTTGGAGCATATTTATATATGTATATCCCATGCTCTTTGCAATAAGCATTGAACACATCTTATGAAAATTCTCCACCTGTGTCTTACATAAAACACTTTATCTTAAGACTAGATTCATTCTCCACTTTACCTTTTTAAATCTTGAACTTATCATATGCTTCACAGTTCTTTTTAAGAAATGAAACCCACATCATCCTAGAATAGTCATCAATAAAGAGTATAATGTTCCTTTCACCATAGTAAGATATTTTTCTTGTAGGACCACAGAGATTTGAATACATACCAGATCCAACTTCTCTTTTGTTGAAAAAGATTTTTTCTAAAATCTGCTCTTAGTTTGTTTTCCTGTCACACACTCTCTACACATAGTGTTACTAGGCTTCACAATTTTTTGTAAATCTATGACTACACTTTTGTTACTAGCCTTTAAAATATTATAAAAATTATGAAAAAACCTCCAATGCCATAATCAACTATCATCTATCTTCATATAAAAACAAGTTGCCTCTGTATTATTCAGCTCAAACACAATACCTCTTGTATTAGTACCTGATGTGATCAAGTTTCCAGATTGAGCTCTGACCTGGTACATTTTCCATCCAAGAATTGTATGTGATATCTCTTGTCTACAAGATGTCCAATACTCAACAGGTTGTACTTGATTCCATCAAAAAGTAGGACATCATAAGCGTTAGTTATACTAGGAAGAGAGATTGAACCTTCTCCAATGATCAACTTAGGAGTGTTATCACAAAATCTAACTACACCACCATCATATCTACTCAATTAAAAATATTTATCTTTATTACTAGTCATATGATGTGAACAACCACTATCAATGGTCCATTCTGATTTCTTTTCAACATGAAAAACTAGGGATTTTTCCTCATGAACATTCTCATCATCTTAAATAGCAATAGATCCAATTTCATCATCATCTACAACATCATCATTAGAAACAACTTCACTAGTGTAGTAGCATTCCTTATCCTTGGAGTAATTAGGCTTATAAAATGGAGGCCTATGATTAGGAATCCTTTTAATCGACGTGTAAAAATCAGATCCACAATTTGTGGGTTCTTGATCTGTCTGTCGGTTCTGATGGTTGGTTTTCTTGATCATTGGTGTTCCTTTCTTTGAACATGTCATCGGGTATGCTTGTCTGTCCCTGTCGGGTTGATTCTAGAAACTGTGTTGCTGGTAATTCTTGTGTTCGCTGGTAATGCTTGTGTTTGTCGGTAATGTTTATGTTTGCCGGTAATGCTTATGTTCGCCGGTAATGCTTATGTTCACCGGTGAATCTTGTCACATTTATACTTAGCATTTTTCTCAAAAATTCTTTGTGCTATCGGGTATGCTTGCATTTCATTGGTACTGCTTTTGGTTTGCCGGTGATGCCTTCTGTCTGCCGGTAATGCTTTCTGACTGTGTTTTTCTTCTGAGTATACTAATGGAAAAATAATGTCATCAATCTCCCCCTTTGCCATTAGTATCAAAAACATGATATGTGCAACATACTGAGTATATTAGTATGTACACCTGTGTATACTGCTGCCTTAGTCATTAGAATGACTCCCCTTATGTATATGGCAGTAAGTGTAAGTATATATATATATATATATATCCTTTATCTTTTTGTTTCTTTTTTTTATATATATATTGTACATAGCTATATACATTGCCTTTGTAACTATGAAAGTAGCTTAGAATGTACACTCCACCTTGGGTAACATATCTTCTCACTCTATGGCCTCAAAGGCGATCAGTTTAGGAATCAATATTTCTCAGTTAAAGTTATTTGTCAATGGTATGACCTCTTCTATTGCTTGTACTTTTGTTTTGTAGGTGGGTGTGAAAGATCTTAGAATCTTTGCAATCACTTCTTCTTCATTATATGTGCCTCGAGAGTTTCTAATGTCTATAGCAACCTCTATAACCCTCTATGCATATGCTCTGACATTCTCATGATGTTTTTGTTTTAGACTCTCCATTTTTGTCTTCTAATTTTTTAACTTCACCTTCTTAGTGTACGATCTCCTTCATATAGTGCCTATATCATTGTCCAAATCTTATGTGCAAAATCAACATCTTTGACTTCTATAAATTCAGCCTTAGAGAGTGCATTGATCAATGCTTCTCTTGCAACCATATTACAGTGAAATATGTCTTTTTCATCTTCATTGCACTTGGTAACTCATCTTTTGTCTTGATTTATTCATCCTTATTTGTAATCATGCATTAATAAATACCCATATAGAATAAATGAGTTCTCATCTTGTTCTTATGTCTGTCAAAATTTTCTGCATCAAATTTTGGACTCTCCTTCCTATAGTATTCCATCTCAGGATCACCTCAAGATTTTAATATTTCTCTTAGAGAACCACAAGTTATCATCCCAATTTTTAGGAATAATAGTCTATCAACACAAATGAGAGGGGGGTGTATTATTTGTGTGCAAAAATATTTAAACTTTAAAATTATAAACTAATTACTCAATGTAAATCTGAAAACTTCAAGAATTACACCATAATACAATTATTTTTTGTTGAGGAAAACCCTATTAAGGGAAAATCCCCAGTGGGAATGAATACCTGCAAATAATACACTACAAATATTGTATCCCTGTTAGGAAATCTAGCCCTATTAGGAGTTTATTATTACATCTAGTACAAAGTCCTTGTTAAAGGAAAAAACTTGTAAGGAGTTCTTTCAACCCAATTAGGAGGTGAATGAAATGAAGAGCTCACTGCCCAAGCACACTACCCAAGTGTGAAGGTTAAACCGACCTTCTGAATCCATTTTTCAAAAAAAGGTATGAAAGCATACTTATAACAATGAACTGATTAATATAAAAATTCTTTGCCTATACATTTCCAATGAATTGTATTACAAACATAATTAATTCTCTACATCCAACAAAACTTGCATCCACATGCTCGCAAAATCCAATTCCTCACATTTCACATCAAGACACAACTTTCCTTTATACAGGTTACAACAACCAATTAGGTCGGCCTGTTAAGACTTGCCCCATGGACAAAAAATTACATAGAACCTTTCTAAGATATGTGCATGGTATCTTAAATAATCAAATGACAAATACATATCATCAGTTACATGTCAAGATCTATAATTTACGCTCTCCATTCACTAATCATGTTACATCTCTATGTTCAGCCTCAAATAGGTCTCCGCAAGTCCAAACGCCACAACTGACATCATCAAGAATCCCACAACCCAAGAAACAAAAATAATGTTTTCCCATGTACCTTCTATAATTCCTTAATCTAGCATACTATAACTCATTCTTGCATCCATGTTATCCGAAAAACTCAGAGACCATCTCTGTCATAATCCTCTGTCATTGTTTTGTAACTAGTTTTCACCAAAAAAAATATAACTCATGCAAACAAGAATATGAAATCCTTAAACCTTATATAAGGTTTACATACTTCCCTCTACACAAGTTCATGCTCACTTTTACTGAAACATCGTACACTATCTATTCACAGCTGTCAATTTTATATGTACCTGTGTAACTAGTCTTTTTGAAACTTCTAATGCATCCAAATAAAACATATGTTGATATTTTCAACACCTCAAACAAAATAATTCCTTCAATAAAATGAGGTATCAAAAAATTGAATTTCTCATACATTGATAAAAATAAAATAAAAAACTAATTTATTGGCACTCAACAATTTATATGAGTAAAACCCTTTTAGGATAAAATGCCCTACACTTTATAAAAATTTAATGTATTATTAAATATTCAATGATTATAGTAAACTTGTAAATTCTAAGTCTTTCAATTAGTAAACCAACCAAGTATTTGGAGTATCTATATAAATTGTGCATTAATTTTGTTCATTTTACGGGTTCCAGTTATATTTTTATTCAAGGGTTCATGTTTTCTTTTGATTGATGGACTTTACATTTTCTCTACCTCTTTCCATCCCCAATAATGGTATATCTCCCTCTCAATAGAAGACTTCCATTGCTTGTTGAAAGCTGGGAATGGCCTTCACAGGCCCTTTCCTAAGAATGCACGTGAGGGAGGTGTTCTTATAGGGTAGTTGTTAGAAAAAGAAGGACATCCATGTGATTATTGGAAATGGAATTTTAGTTCCTTAATATTCAAGGTTATTTTATACTTCATAGGTACTCATGGTTTTCTTTTTCAAATATTTTAGCATTTTTGGGAATCTTAATTGCACTTTATGTAAAGAGGAATTCCTAGAGGGTTCTTCATCTTGTAGAATCAATTCATATATATGATTTTTTTAATTAGGATACGTTGGTTGGGGTTTTTTTTCTCTTCTAATCATTTAAAAAAAAACTAGTTATGGAAAATTTCTATGATGCAATGAAAAATAGTTTAGTCTCTAGAAATCGATACCATTTTGAAAGAAAATTGGGAATTCTCTTTGATGTGTTACCTTATCAAATTTTAGGCTATTTTAAAGTGGTCTTCTGTGTACTTCATAGACACATTATGCATCACCCTCTCCCAAGACCATGTCTACTTGATTTTAAGCAAGCTCAAATGGTGAATATTTTAAAGGAAAAACTAAAATAGTGGATGCTCATGTTTCTCTTAATCTGGTGTATAGAGTACATGCTCCTACTAATGTTGATGACATCAAATTTAATGGTGCTAATGAAGGTCACTCTAGCCCTTTAATATAGGAAGTTGGTCATAATTCCCAAGTTTCTTGAGAACTTTGTTTCAATATCGCATGCTTATTAATGCTTATATGTTCCACTTTCTAGGAAAGTTTTGGTTTTGTGCTATTAGGTCATCCTCAATGTATAATTATGGAATAAATTTTGATTGTAAATCAATAGGGTTTATTCCAGTTCACATATCTTCTACAAGACGTATTTTCAGTTACATGTTAATTGATACTCAATATAATGGACTATGCAAACTTTTGTATTCTTTTATATTTTACAATAGTAAGTATAGGTCTAGTATCGTCTCCCTAAAAGAGAAATTATTTTACCATAATAACACCTATAAAACTCATTACAAATCTTCCATATTGGTTTTTCTCTTTCTCACTTGGGAGTTCTAAATACTTGATTTGTTTTATGTAGATAATTTGAGTCTATCAACCATACCTTTTTCTTATACCCAAAACCTAAAGAAACATTGACTTGGCTAAACATTTTTTTGAAACTATTATACTTGAACCTTTGTAATGACACATGAAATCATTAAGAAATTGGCATTGCCTCGTATTAAATTTTGTCTAGAAAAAATAGTGTTTGGGAAGGTTCTATTTCTCTTTCAGCTTGGAATGGATCTAAGCTGTGGTTGAGAGGTGTAGAGTAATCCATGAGACTCAGAATCAAAACTAGGCACCTCAGCCACTACTTCAGACTCATTCCCAACTGATGGTGAACTTACACTTGTAGAGGTCATGATTTTCTTAGTTGAAACATACAGAGCTCGGGCTCCATCTCTCCTACTATTAACGGGCGACACTTGGCTTCTAATCTGCATCTCAAAACTCGGCCTTCTTGTCTCTTCTTCTTCAGATAAGTTACATCTTTCACTCTTGCTCACTCTACATAGAATGAAAGCACTCTTCTTGTAACAAGTTGTTATTTTCTACATGTTTATTTGAGAACTCAGGTTCTGGTAGCTCCATCTTTCTAGGGTCTCTTTCATTGCATCTTTTCAAAACAACAATTTAGGGTTTTTTTGATATTACTGCTTTGCATGTCCAATCTATTGTTTGACTACTTCAAAACTCCACTCCACCACAGCTCTATTTTTTCTATTATAACCCTCGACACTTCGAGTTACTCTTTGTTGCTTTCTTTCTGTCGTACTATTCATTACTTCTCTCTGTGTTACATTAATGTTAGCAAAAACAAAAAGAAGATACACCCACATAGCTACTATGGCAAACTCGATAATGTTCAAGTTTGATATGAACTCGAGTTCTCTTGCATGGCTGTCTTGTTTGTATACAAATGCACTCCACTTAAAGGTTCTAAAACATGACAACACTGTCATGAGCACAAAAACATGTTCGCTCTGTTACAACTGAAACTTTACCTTTATTGTTCTGTTTGATCGATAAGCATAAGGGTTTTTATTTCGAACATGTTTGCAATGTTATAAAAAACATGACAACATTCAGTTTTACTGATGAAAATTGTGAGCATATCATATTGAAATGAAAAACATACATGTTTAGAACATTGTGAAATGTTATGCCTCTTAGTTTAAAAACACACTGTCCTTTTATCGCATAAGCTACTACCCATGGGGTTCGAGCATGGGCTCATGACTCCCATGGAGATACTCATAACATCAACCCTAGATTAAACATGTATATCTCATTATCATGACTGTATCCCCTGCATTGTATGCATGATGAACCTTATATTTCAATACAGCAGTATAAGATGTACTTTGTCCAAATACTCTGCATAAAGACATCTCTTGAAATTGCATTGTAGGCATGGATAATGTACTTCTCTTGAATTCATGAATTGTTATAGCATCATCTGAGTTCTTTGGATGATGAACACACTATTTTGATTGCTTATAATATAGTTGTTTTCTGGGAATGTTCTTTTCCATGAAAGCATAAAAACGTAATGTTGCTTCAATTCTTGCTCATTGATTTTTACTTGCAGCTCATATGTACATTGTTTGTTCTATTATGTATCTTCCATCCTTTCTAAATCTCACTTTTTAATTAGTATAGACAAAAACATCTCATAACATAGAAAACATGATGATAACCAGACATGCATTTTCCCAATATTGAATTTCAAAAATGAACTATTATTCCTTCTCTGCATTTGTATACTCATTGTAACAGCATCATATTCACTTCTCATTTGCATGATAATAGTGAACATCTTACCCTTCATGCCTGCATAATTCAGCTCATTAAGAACCCTTCCTTGCTTATGTGTCTCTTGTAGCATCCAGGATCCTTTTCTGCATTTGCATCATCTCCCTCCTCATGAACATGAACTATAACCTCTAGAGATGTAAACAACATTTCTTGTATGTAATGGCCGCTGTAAAGTTTGAGCACATGCTCATGACTCTCATTGCATTTTATCTTGTTATCTATATTTAGTTATATGATCACCTATTGCACACATATCACCAATCAATTTGTTAGGTTAGCAGATAAAATGAATCAATTAATGTTTGTGGGTGAGTGTCATATAAGATGGCATTCATTCATGAATGTTGGTTGGTTCATTTGTGTTTGTTTAACTAACTGGTTGACCTAATTCTAAAAAAGGTTTCTCAGATAGAAAAATTAAGTCCCTTTCATTCCGATATCTGGTTATAAAGACATACATCAAAGTGACCATAAATAGAAAAAGGTTTCATGTTTAGAACAAGTCCCTTTAATACTATGTTTAAGATATTGTGGATGCACATTTTCTTGTTACATTGGTCTCATCAGATTGATATGCAGCATTAGAAGAATTGATTGTATGTTGTTTGTGTCCCATGTATTGCTTAGATCCAATTAGATCTGACACCCTGTTTCTCTCTCATGATGCAGGTGAAAACCCTAAAGACCTAAATGAAGATGAAGACCAGGACTTGGAGACCTAGGACCTGACAGACAACCATCAAGAATTCAACAAACCACAAGGAAATGCATGGGACCCCTACTCCATACTTCTATCATGCTTTCTATTCTGCAAATGTACTCTTTTTCTAGACATGAAAAGTGAAATATGAAAATACACTTACATATTACACTCAGTTTGAATGCACAATGTAATTGATCAGTTATAAGTTTTTTTTTAAAATTCTAGAATGTGATCAATACTTAGTGTACAATGATGATACTTGATAATGAATGTAATGATGAAATGCTAATCAATAATATCTTAAGGATAGTATTAATTAGACTCCTAAAAATGCAATTTTTTCCCATTTGTGGTTGTTTTGCTGTATGTTGTAATTTAGGGTAACAATTTTGGTGACTTCTGCTAGATGTCTGCCTGGTAGACATGACCTTTAGACCTTATCCTAGGACAACAGAGTTATAAAACCATAACCATGGATGCAACCTTTATTGAAATGAAAATGCATGTAACCTAGACTCATGAAACCTAAAGACCTAGTGCTTGGAAAACACTTATTGAAATGAAACCTAGACTAAACCTAACCCTCAAAGAAGATATTGAGGTGAATTCGATTAAATAGAATTTGTAGAAATTCCCCATCAGTTGTGGACAACTGATAAGAATTATTGTCCTTACAAGCTGTAATAACAAAAGGGCCTAACCAAAAATGGTTAAATTTATCATGCTGACTTGGCCTGCTCTTCAATGCATCCCACTTGAGTACTAGATCCCCTTCCTTGAAATCCTGGAATGTAGCTCTCTTATCAAAAGACCTCTTAGTTTGTGCTTTCCTTAACTCCATAGTATCCAATTCCTTTTTCCTTTCTTCTTCTAGTTGCAACAATTCAACATATCTTAGTTTAAGAGAATCTTCCTCTTCAAACAGTAACATTTGATCAACAAGCTGTAAAGATGGAAATTCTATAGAAATAGGCAATCTGGCCTCTTTACCATAAATCAAGACATAAGGTGAGTTCCCAATAACCTGTTTAGGTGTTATTCTATCCAGCCATAATGCTGCCTTCAATTTATAGTGCCAATCCCTCTTGTTTCCTTGCAAAGTATTTTTGATGATCCTAATCAGGTTCTTATTGGTAGCTTCTACAAGGCCATTACCCTGTGGGTAATAATTATAAGAAGTATTCAAATAAATTCCATTCTTGACAACCCACTCTCTTATAGCTGACCCAACAAAAGCTAGAGCACTATTTGACACTATTGATTGAGGGACTCCAAACCTTGTTACAATATCATCATAGAATTTTAAAACAACAGCTCCAGTAGATTCCTTCAGTGCAATAGCCTCAGCCCATCTGGTGAAATAGTCTGTGGTGGTTAAGATCCACTTATGTCCTGCACTAGAATTTGGATTTATTGGACCTATAAATTCCATTCTCCATTTATTGAATGGTTGATCTACAATGATTGGCTTTAATGGAAATGCTGCTAACCCTTGTTTTCTTGCAAACATAGCACACTTTTGGAATTTTATTGCCCATGAATGGGAATCTTTGAACAAATCTAGCCAATAATAGCCAGCTCTTAAAACTTTCCATGCTATAGTTTTAGGGCTGAAATGCCCTCCACAAGACCCATTATGGAATTCAGATAGAATCTTGCTTTGATCAACATAGTCTATGCACTTGAGAAGAATACCAAAAACATCTTTCCTATAAAGAATATTATCAATTAGAACATAAGGAATAGATTGTAACCTAAAGTATCTCCTTTTGGCTATATCAAGATTCATTGGACATTGACCAGTTTGCAGAAATCTGGTCATATCTGATAACCATGATACTAAATCATTGATTAGTACAGAATTACCTTGGGGAAAAAGAGCCTCTTCAGTGGCTTCAACTTTATCTTCTCCTTCTATCATTTGAGCACATAACCCTTTTCCTCTAACCAGCTTGGTCACATGGATTTGCACATCATACTCCATGACCCTTTTTATCAACCCTACCCTCTTTTCATTGACATCTTTATTTAGAAAAAACTCTTTAATGATAGGATGTGCAACCATTAGGTGTATCATATTCTTAGAAATCAAATGCTTAAATTTTTTTAGGGATTTTGTAATAGCTAGCACATGTTTCTCTACAAAGTTGTATCTTTTCTCATAATCATCCATACCTTTGCTAAAAAATGCAACTCGCTGCTCTTGTTTTTCTTAATTCTTTTGAACCAGCATTGCTGAAATAGTATCAGAACCACCATAAGCATATAGAATAAAGTCTTTAGTAAAATCAGGATTAACAAGAGTAGGGGCTGAAGACAAAGCCTATTTTATCAATTCAGAATTCTTTTTTCCCTCATTTGGCTAGCTGAAAGGGACATCCTTCTTAAGCATAATAGTTAGTGGTTTCAACAGGTTTGCAATATCTGGGATAAACCTTCTAACAAAATCTATTCTCCCAATAAAACTCTACAATATTTTCTTGTGTTTAGGCAATGAGAGTTCTAGAATTGCAAGAATTCTCTCAGGGTCAATAGTTGTACCTTCCCTAGACACCTGATATCCTAGAAGTTTACCTTCATGAACTACAAAAATAGATTTCTTTGGGTTAAGAGAAATTCCAAACTCTCTACATCTCTGCAATATCTGTCTCAAATGATCTATGTGTTGGTTTGCAATTTTGCTGTAGATTGTAACATCATCTAGGTACACCAAAACAAACTTATACATTAAATTCTTGAAAGCCATGTCCATTGCTTTCTAAAAAGTGGCCCCTACATTTGACAGCCCAAATGGCATTCTCTTGTAAGCCATTGTACCCCATTTAGTTGTAAAGATTATTTTAAAATGATCAAATTCTTAAACTAAAATCTAGTTATAACCAGCATAACCATTAAGAAGGGAGAATCTCTTAGAACTAGAAACATATTATAGGATCTGTTCCATATAAGGAAGACGGTGCCTATCTTTTAGAGATGCCCTATTGAGGTCTCTAAAATCTACACAAACTCTTATCTCTCCATTCTTCTTCCTCACAGGAACAAGATTTGAAACCCAAGAGGTATGCTTGACAGGGAATATGATACCACCATTTGAAAGCTTATTCAGTTCTTTCAGCATTAAAGGTTCTAGTTTGGGGTTGATAGGCCTTTGCCTTTGTCTAATGGGCTTGGCATTTGGATCTAATTCTATGGTATGCTCAGTTAATTGAGGATCAAATCCTTTTAAGTCAGCATAATCCCATGAAAACACATCATTATATTCCCTAAACAAATCAATAAGAATTTTCTTTTCTTCAGGGGAATTAATGTTACCAACCTTCAAGTACTTGTCCCTGAATATCTCCACTTCATAGTGATCTTCCTTGATCAGCAAGCTGATTTTGTTCTTTCTGAAATTGATCATCAGAGTTGAAATCTAACTCTAAGCTAACTAATCCCCTTGGAAGCTTATAAGTCTTCAGCTGAATGATTTGATTTTTCATTTGTTGACTGAATTTATGATTTTTAGAAGCTGAAAAGCCTTCTGTTTCAGTCATAAAGCTCAAAATATGTTCATCAGTGTTAAACACCTGCCAATTAATATCATTTTCCAGGATAGATGGCCTTACAATAATTTTAACATATGAATGATCTGAGATCTGTCCTTTGTTTTTAGTAATTGAAACATGAGCACCAATACCAGCCAACCTATTAGCATGCATATTTTTTCTTCCAGGTATATAAATGAGGTTAAATGCATCAAAATTATCCAAAATATCAGAAACTCTAGATTTATACAGCTTCAAAAGATCATTTTTAATAGTATTGATACCTCTCACCTGCTTTATTATCAACTCACTATCCCCAAATGCCCTTAAGCACTTGATTCCTCTTTTCCTTTCCCATTCTAATCCTTGGATCAGACTCTCATATTCAGCTATATTATTAGAGCATGGAAAAGATAGTTTATATGCAACATAAAATTTATCACCATTAGGTAAAATTAACATAATCCCTGCACCAACACCCTGTTTGTTCTTAGATCCATCAAAATATAAGTCCCATAGCTGGTTAGATAATTCAGATTCAGAATACTGATCTTTAATCAAATTAGGCACAATTGAATTAGATTCTAACATCACATAGTTACCAAAACCAGCATCAAACACATCCTCATCTTGATCATCTCTGGTAGCCCATTCATCCAACACAATATCAAGATATTCCTTAGTTTGTGTGTTATAAGCTAAAATATCACTGATTTCATGTGGATCCATGATCACACAACTTGCATTTATGGGACTAGGATTATAAGGCTCTATGTGATCTTTGGCCCATAAATCTGACTTTATGGTCACCTTAGCACCATATCTAGTTCTGAAATACACGTGAGACCAATCTGATGAGAAGTATCCATCTATTTTGGCTGTGAAGTTTCTTGATAAACATAGAGCAAAGTAAGGTGGCATATTTGATGAGCCTCTCAAAAGGACATCTTTTCCATGTCTTTACTTTCCTTTTTCATCATTTTGTTTTCAAAGCAGAAGACTTTAAACTTATGGTTTTTATATTTTTTATATGTAAGGACATAAGTAGGTAAAATGGATGGTAAAAACATAATGTATTTTGCTTGGAACTGATGGATAGAAGTTGCAGGATATAAGTGATTGCATGTTGAATAGATAATCCTTTTCCCTATGCTATGTTTATGGGTAGTCTCCTTTTTGTATCTGAATGTTGTGCAAGAATATTGAATTAAATCTCACACTTCTTTCTTAGTATTAAATGATAAAATATATTTATGCATCGGAAGTTATGTATACTAAGCATTTTGTAGGAGTCAAGTTATGGCACATTCAAGAATTCCAGCATGGTGTTGAAAGGGTCAACGACAACCATTACCTTCAGAAGCACCAACATAAAGCAAGGAATTAAGTAAAGCAGTTGAAGATGGATGTGTCGCAGAACTCTCGCAGAGGAACAAGTCATTTCAGTTCTTGAGAAGACACCGCACATAGATCTAGAACAACTGCATGCTATATTCTGGGAAGAACTTGAAGATCTAATATTGATGTTCAAGATTTCTGTTATGAGCACGATGTATCCATTAGTGATCCTAGATTTAGGTTGTAGTGTAGTTCCTCCTTAAATAAGTGGAATTATGTAGTTCCACAAGGGGAGAGAGAGTTAATTAATACAATTTCTGGAATAGAATTTGACATTGGAGCACTGTTTATTTTCCAAGTACATTTCCTCCATGAATGAATAGAGTGCATAATTTGAGTTTGAGTCTCTTATCGTGATTGAATTTCTATTCACTCATCCAAGGGGGCCCACTTGGTGAGTGAATCTTTTTATTAGATTAGAAGTTATTTCCTTGCTCATTAAGAAGTAAATAGAACTCTGTTGTTCTTGCAAACACTAGTAACATAACTGGTGGACTGTTCCTGCAGCATAGGCGAATAGAGTAACCCCTACTCATGATTACTATTTTCTTAGCATAATTCCATTCAATTGAGATAGTATAGATTCTTGAAGCATAATGTATTTCAATTCCATAGGTTTAGCCATGAGAATCAAGGAAGTTTGAAGCATATACTTTGCAAACACCATTCCAAGTTTATATCCCTGGTCAATAATTAAATGAGACTAAATAATCTACTTAGCAGCCATTTAGGGTGTCAAATACTGAAGTAGCAGTCTAATGCTATGTGTTTCTGAGATGATTGTTTGGCCAAGCATTTTTGGCGCCACTACCGGGGATGGTGTTAGTTCAAGCCACTTTGGTGTTCATTATTCCACTTTTTATAATCTAGGGTTTAATTGTAAGCAAGCATTTTATACATAGAAGAAGAGATCCTCATGGAAGATTCCTTCCTCGTCAATACTAGGCTGAACCATTTGATATTTTTAACCCTGAGCCTGAAGAACCCCAAGTAGATAGTGAAGAAGAAGACCTATTTGAAAATCCATTTGCATACGCCCAAGGAGAAATTTCATCACCCTCATCCTCCAAAGAATCACTACATCTAGAAGTCCTTTTTGATGAGCCTAAGTATCATGACAAACCATTATCTCTTATTGTATACCAGCCACCACCACAGCAGCAACCAGGCCCTCCTCCAAGGATGGCTCAGCCTACCTTTCCTTTCCCAATTCCTCCTCAGCAAGGTAACCAAAACCTGAAGAACATTCCAGCCGCTGCACTGCCAAAATTCTATGGACTTATCACTGAAGATCCCGAGACCTTCCTCTTCGAGTTTGATATCCTCTGTAGGAGCTACAACTACACAACTGATGCCCATAAGCTGAAGTTGTTTCCCTCAACTTTCAAAGAGACTGCTCTAAGGTGGTTTATGAGCCTCGGAGCTAAAGTCATACCAAATTGGAATGCCATGAGCAACATGTTTCTTACAAAATACAAAGAATACTATAGAGGATGGGATTTAAAAGGAGATGACATCTTCAAGATTTTGCAGAAAGAGGATGAAACCTTGGAAAACTATGTTTCCAGGTTTATGTATAACTTGCAACGCAATGCTCAACACTAGTTGAATGAGGAATCGTAGAAACATATGTTCCTCAAAGGTGTCAATGAAGGAAGCATAGAACCCTTGGACCTTATGGATGGTGGTGACATCACCCAAAAAAATTGGGCAGAGATCAAGACCATATGTATGAATTAATCAAGGGCTACAGTAAAAAAGAGAAGAGGATTAAGGGTCTTGCCTCAAAAGACAAATGGCTTTGGAGTGTCTAAGATAGAATTGTCCAACCTCTTGTCTGACTTCAAGTAGGACATTATCAATGACGTGGCCACTTAGTTGGACACCATGCAAGCCCAAAGGAAGAAAGAGGATGCAGACGCTATGCTGGCTGAATTTTGCTCCCAATGCAGGGAGAAGAAAAGAAACTGTAAGTGCAAAACTGTTGCATCCGTGGAAACTACTTCAATGCCCACCGATTTCAAGGCAATAGATGATGAGAATGGAGAAGTATTTTACATGGCTCAAAGGCGACCATGGGCTCAGAGACAAGGTATGCCTCAAGACCCTTTAGATCATTTTGGTTATAATAATAATAATAGTAATCAGTGGCAGAATCAAAACCCCCACAATTCTATCCCTCAAGGAAAGAATTGGAATAATCATTGGCCCAACCAGCAGCCACAGAATAACCAAAATTTTCAGTAGCCACAGTATAACTAGAACTTTCAACCTCAGTTTAACCTAAACCAACAACAGTTTACCCATATCAATAGCAGTATAATTTATACCAGCAGTCACAACAAAATAATCAATGGCAACCACATGGTAACTGGAAACAACAACCTCAGTGGGGACCCAATCAGCCTAATCAGTAGCAAGTTATTATGCCTCCACCTCAGCAACAAGCTATTATGCCTCCGCCTCCTGTAGCCAATAATAGTCCTCAGAAACTACAACTACCTGCTCAACCAAATCCAAATCTAAATAACAAGCAACAAGCCTATTCACTGCAAGTGAATGATTTGATAAAAACCCTTGTCACTTGTGACAAGGGGAAAGGAGCTACTTTCACTAATGTGGAGAAAGTAAAGATCCCTTAAACTGCATCTGAGTGGATTAATGTCCTTTAGCAAGGACCCATGCCACCCTCAGATTTATCCACACCGTTAGCAGTAGGATTAAGTTTGTACTGAAATATCACCTGGGAAAAGACACAATGGGAACTGGAGACAGAGAAATTAAAAAGGATAATTGAGGAGCAGGCTTCTCAGCTTGAGTAGAAAACAAATTGGATTGCAGTATTGGAGAGAAGAATTGAGCAAATCACTGAATTGATTCCTACAACAATGACATGTAGGTCACCTTCTCCATTTTATGCATTGTTCCTTAAGGAACAATTTTTTAACTTTCAATTGACAAGGATTGTTGAGGGATTAAACCCTTCCATTGCTACACCTCACGAATTCTATGATGCATTCTGGTCAACACCTATGCCCATCAAGAATCTGTTATGTGAGTTATATCTACACAATCTAGTTGTGCTTGACAACAGAGAATGAAATTCACTTCTTTATGTAGGAGATGTGTAGTTGAGGGAAGTTATGTCCTAGATTCAAAATGAGATCAGTAGAGAGCATCAGGCTCTCCCATATCGAAGTAGTGAGATAGACACATCCCTTATGATGAGGCCTAAAGTTCAAAGCTCTAGGCAGACATTCCTTAATTGGATCTCAATCACAATGAACCCTAGTGGGTCTTGCAAGGTTCTTCCAGTTAGAGAATAGGGATATGCAGATTGGGAACAACATTCTTCACAAGATTTTGAGGCCGCGATTGCAGCTTGTAGGCAGTGGTGGATAAGGATGCCCTATGACTTAAAAATCAGGGGGCCCCATTCTCCACAAAATTTAACTCTTGCTACTTTCCATGTCCCATGGTTTATAATGCTGGGCCGCATACAGCTACATTATTGGATGCCCTGATGGTTTCAACCTCCAATCTTCCTACAGCCGTTGCTGGCAGTAAATGAGAACGCAGAAGAACATGATATGGTTAAGGAAAGACAGAGGTGGGACAGACTTTGGAACAACCATGGATACTTCAATCATGTTGTTGATGAACCAGGGGAGAAGACCGCTAGTGACTTAAGGCTTAGGGTCAAGATCCAAAATTTCATGATTGCTGGGGACCAGCAATAATGCAGTTCGGGGGAATGATGAGCCTCTCAAAAGGCCATCTTTCCCATGTGTTTACTTTCCTTTTTCAGCATTTTGTTTTCAAAGCAGAAGACTTTGAACTTATGGTTTTTATATATTTTATATGTAAGGACATAAGTAGGTAAAATGGATGGTAAAAACATAATGTATTTTGCTTGGAACTGATGGATAGAAGTTGGAGGATATAAGTGATTGCATGTTGAATAGATAGTCCTTTTCCCTGTGCTATGTTTATGGGTAGTCTCCTTCATATAGCCGAATGTTGTGCAAGAATATTGAATGAAATCTCACACTTATTTCTTAGTATTAAATGATAAAATATATTTATGCGTCAGAAGTTATGTATACTAACCATTTTGTAGGAGTCAAGTTATGGCACATTCAAGAATTCCAGCATGGTGTTGAAAGGGTCAATGACAACCGTTACCTTTAGAAGTGTCAACATAAAGCAAGGAATTAAGTAAAGTGGTTGAAGATGGGCATGTCACAGAACTGTCACAGAGGAACAAGTCAGTTCAGTTCCTGAGAAGACACTGCGCACAGATCTATAACCATTGCATGCTATATTATGTTAAGAACTTGAAGACCTACTATTGTTGTTCGAGATTTTTGTTATGAGCACGATGTATCCATTAGTGATCCTCATTAATGGAGTGATCCTAGATTTAGGTTTTAGTGTAGTTCCTCCTTAAATAAGTGGAATTCTATAGTTCCACAAGGGGAGAGAGAGTTAATTGATACAATTTCTGGAATAAAATTTGACATTGTAGCATTGTTTATTTTCCAAGTACATTTCCTCCATGAATGAATAGAGTGCATAATTTGAGTTTTAGTCTCTTATCATGATTGCATTTCTATTCACTCATCCAAGGGGGCCCACTTGGTGAGTGAATCATTTTATTAGATTAGAAGTTATTTCCTTGCTCATTAAGAAGTAAAGAGAACTCCGCTGTTCCTGCAGCCACTAGTAACAAAAATGGTGCACTGTTCCTACAGCATAGGCGAGAAGAGTAACCCCTACTCATGATTACTATTTTCTTAGCATAATTGCATTCAATTGAGATAGTATAGATTCCTGAAGCATAATGTATTTCAATTCCATAGGTTTAGCCATGAGAATCAAGGAAGTTTGAAGCATATACTTTGCAAACACCATTCCAAGTTTATGTCCCTAGTTGATAATTAAATGAGACTAAATAATCTACTTAGCAGCCATTTAGGATGTCCAATTGTGAAGTAGCAGTCCAATGCTATGTGTTTCTGAGATGATTGTTTGGCCAAGCAAGATATATGACAAAAATATCTTGGGAAATGAAGAAGTTTGGACATGAGTGTAAGGTCAAACTTGCATTTTTAACAACACCTATGGTCTTGAATAAAGAACCATCTAGCTGGACAACTCCTTTCTCAAGAGGTTCATACTTTAAATCCAACAAATCAGCTATCTTCTTTGGCATGACAGTGCTGGTTGCACCACTATCAACCATACAATTATGCACCAACTTGTTTCCAATGATCAAAGAAACATAAAAAGGAGGAGGCTTACTATTTGTAGATTTTTGACCTTCCTTTCCTGTCATATTTTCCATATTTTCTGGTCCTTTACCAACTATCACTACTTGTTGCTTCAAATCTGCAGTCTTCTTACTCACTTGTGCTGCCAGTTGCTGCACTCTAACAAACTTATTTTCTTCTGTAACCACCTCATCATGAACTTTTGAGGGCTCTGAATTGGCTATAACCACTCTACGTGGGTGTTGAACAAATTGATGTAAACTTGTTGTCCCTTTTGACAGCTCTTCCTTCAATAAATCAACTTGTCCTGGAATAGCTAATGAGTCCCACATAGAAATAGAAACATTCACCTTATTCATATTATCAACAATATTATAGGGAATAATAAATTGTACTTTCTGAGGTGATTTAACAATGGTCTAGTCTGCTTACCTCTGATGTTGTGTTTCTTTGTTTGCAAGAATAGGAGGCTCCTTCAAAATAGAAACTGAAGGAATGAGTGGTGATTGAGTTGTGGCAGCAAACCTAGCAGCTGATTTCTCTGATTCTAGAGATCTCTTCTTGGCTCTTGTGTTTGCTGATATAGGTGAATCATCACTTACTCCATAGAACTCTTCCTCTTGCCAATTAATAAATTCAGTGTCTGGAGTAGTCAGATCAGGGCGTTGTTGAGTCTCATTAGTGGATGTCATAGGTCGTGAATCAATTGCATTTTGAACCATTAGGGCTTGATTAAGCACTCCATTAGTGCACTTAGACTGATTGTGGGATTCATTACAAGGATAGCACCATTCATAATCAACAACAAGATTATTTTGGTTAGGGACAATATCCCTAACAACATTAAGGGGTGCAAGATTATAAGGTCTATAGGGCCTTTGATTCCAATTTTTCCTATTTGCAGTGTTATTTCTTTGGTATTGCTGCTTGCCACCTTGGTAAGTGGGTTGAGTAGGTTGCTGGGATGAAGAACTAGCAAACTGGTTTGGGGTATGGGCTATTGGATTGCTTTGCTACCTTTTTAGGTTTACTAACTCATTTCCAAAATTTTGGAGTAAACT
This sequence comes from Thuja plicata, assembly GCA_018584345.1. Lineage (NCBI taxonomy): Eukaryota > Viridiplantae > Streptophyta > Pinopsida > Cupressales > Cupressaceae > Thuja > Thuja plicata. Next base: position 831,517 of record MU226169.1, read on the forward strand.
CTCAATCTTTTGTTGGCTGTCTTTAATACTTTGCAACTCATTAGACGGGGTAGTAGGCATTATCTCTTCACTCTTATAAGATGGAAATGGTGCCAAAGGTGGAACAACTAATGGCATATTAGATTGGATGTTAGGAAAGTAAGTCATTGGAGGCCTAGGAGCTATCTTCCCTACTTGAATGAGGCTATTCTATGCCCTAATTGCAATCTCAAAAGATTGAGTTAAAGAATTTCCCCCCATGGATTGGATCATCACTGAAATATCACTATTCAGGCTTTTAAGAAAATACAAAAATGCATATTCAACAAAAGGTCTTACCATGTTCGGGATCCTATTCCAAGTCTTCTGAAATCTGAGATTGAAATCATGCATCTCCTCTTGTGGAGCCCTTTTGATAGTAGTCAATTGTTCTACCAAAGAAAGATTGTCAGATTTATCTTCAAAAAACTTAGATAACCCCTCACCTAGTGCATCCCAAGTAGTAATGGATCCAACCCGGAGAGTCCAGAACCATTCCAATGCTTTTCCCTTCAATGATGTAGCTAGTATCTTCAAAGCCACATCCTCCTCCATGATGTGCTCAATGGCTGTTGTTTGTCCTTCTCCCGTGAAAGATGGCAATCCCTTCAATGCTACCAATGGTATGTTGTTGTGATTTGCAATCCTTAAAGGACTTCCTTGATAAAATGGAACAAAAATCAATCTTCTAGCCATTGCTGGTGCAGCTACAGAAAAATATGCAACTTCAGGTAGTTCCTCTTCTGATGATGGCTCAAGAAAAACTTGAAATTGAAGTGCTGGAGGACTTTCTGAAGATTCTTGATCAGAATTTGGTAAATTAGTGTAGTAAGTGGGAGGAGCTGAACTTCTCTCAGGTCTTATTTTCCTTAGCCTTCATGGCTTCCTACCCCTTGCTACAGGCTGGAAGGAGAGCTCTTTTGGACCTCTAGGCTCTCTCTGTAAAGTTCTTCCTCTCTTGGTACGTGATAACTATAAATACTCAAAGTCTTTTCCACTCCTTGTTTGGATTTGGTTCATGTATCACAAAGAGTCCCACCGAGCATGCCAAAAACTATTTAGGTTTAGAATTACCACCCCAACTCAGGCATTGGGGCTTTGACAGTATCCTATCCTAACAATGGAAACCTTCTCTAGCTGTGGGTGGACTATGATTGAGAAGGAGTCTCCAGATTCTAGGCTGGTTCCTATATGATATGGGATATCACCTGCTGATTGGTACCTTAATGGGGAAAAGGGAAAAAGGAAGCTTTTGAAAATAAAACTGGAATTAAAAGTGAGGTGATACACCAAAATTGGGGTTAAATTTTCTTTGGACAATAATGCAAAAAACCCTAACTTATATGCTTAAGCTTGGTACTTTAGATCTCTGATCAACATATAGGCTAACCAAATCTTACTACTAGGGTTGAACCACAAATATCTTGACTAATCAGAAAAAATAAAGATTTCTTACAAGGCTTTGAATTTTTGATTACCTATGGAAGGAATATAAAAATCACTTCTTTTAGATATCAATTTAATAAAACACTTGTAAGAAAAGATGAAAACAGGATGTGAAACCCAAACTCAAAAGCATATATAAAAAGAATGGAATGTTTGCTTTATTATCCTCCAAAAATCTGACAAAATAGGTTAAAATAATAGTATCCAAAACATCTAGGAACAAGAAGTTCACTATATGCCCTATCTCCAAAATCTGCAACCCAATAGATACCAAATGCATAAAAAGGGCTATAGGAATAAGAAAGTTCACTAAAAGCTCTTCTCTCTAAAATCTTGAACCCCTAAACATGAAGCAAAGGATCCACTATATATCCCACATGGCTCAATTTTCCAAAAAACATCTCCCTCCAAAATTCCTCCAAACTAGCAAGCTATAAGGCTTAACAAGTGCCCTAAATCAAGCCCTAAATTTTAGCCCTAAAAAATGGCTCCCCTAAAGTTGGTAAATAAAGATACATATTTTGTATACCCCACCAACCTCATTACAAAAATTCCTAACCTCAAATGCAAAGAAACCCTAACTCCACTACTCAACCTGACACCATGGCATGAGATAACCCTAACCCGACCATATAGTCAAGTTAATGTAACTCAAAATTTGACAAAAGCTCATAGCTATCATAAAAAAATCACTGAAAAGATGGAATGTTGTCTTCATGGCATTAAGGTATTGTCATGGCACTGTGAAGGGATTGCAGAGGCACTATGAACTGGCATGGCATTAAATCTGTTTGTCAGTGGACTTCAAAGATGGGTAAAACACATTGCATAGTGTTTGTCGATTTCATTTCACACTTAGGGTTTTCTCCTCTGTGGCACCACCATGCTTGTTTTAACTGGAGTTGGGAAGTCATAATCGATGGCACTGAATCTGCTTCTGGAGTATGTGAAGAAGCTTGTGTTTTGTGGGAAACCATGGGTTTGAACTTGTTCTGCCATAACATATGGCACATTTTGTGCATTTCTCTGGAGTCTGAGGTTTATTTGTTTGAGCTTGGAGTTCAAGAGCTCGGGCTCTCTCGACTATCAGTTATGACTCATGGCCTCCAATGTGTGAAACACCTACAGGGGTAACTTGCAAAGCTTGGGCTTTGTCGTTTTAGAAGCCATAATAGATGGCACTGGTCTTTCTTCAAATTGGGACTTGAATTTGGTAGTTTTTTTCACCCATTGTGAGCTTGGAATGAATCTAAGTTGTGGTTGATAGGTGTAGAGGGATCCATGAGACTCAGACTCGAAACTAGGCATCTAAGCCACTACTTCAAACTCGTTCCCAACTGATGGAGAACTTACACTTGCAGAGGTCATGGCTTTCTCTATTGAAACACACAAAGCTCGGGCTCCATCTCTCCTACTGTTAACCCTTGACACTTGGCTTCTAATCTGCATCTTAAAACTCGGCCTTTTTTTGTCTCTTCTTCTTCAGATAAGTTACATCTTTCACTCTTGTTCACTCTACATAGAATGAAAGCACTCTGCTTGTAACAAGTTGTTATTTTCTACATGTTTATTCGAGAACTCAGGTTCTGGTAGCTCCATCTTTCTAGGGTCTCTTTCATTGCATCTTTTTAAAATAACAATTTAGGGTTTTTTGATATTACTGCTCTGCATGTCCAATCTGTTATTTGACTACTTTGAAACTCCACCATAGCTCTATCTTTTCTGTTGTAACCCTCGACACTTTGAGTTACTCTCTGTTGCTTTCTTTCTATCGAACTCTTCATTACTTCTCTATGTGTTACATTAATGTTAGCAAAAACAAAAATAAGATACACACACATAGCTACTATGGAAAACTCGATAATGTGCAAGTTTGACATGAACTCGGGTTCTCGTGCATGGTTGTCTTGTCTGTATACAAATATACTCCACTTAAAGGTTCTAAAATATCACAACACTATCATGAGCACAAAAACATGTTCGCTCTGTTACGACCGAAACTTTACCTTTATTGTTCTGTTTGATCGATAAGCATAAGGGTTTTTATTTCCAACATGTTTACAATGTTATAAAAAACATGAAAAAATTTAGTTTTACTAATGAAACTTGTGAGCATATCATATCGAAATGAAAAACATACATGTTCAGAATATTGTGAAAATGTTATTCCTCTTAGTGTAAAAACACACTGTCCTTTTATCGCATAAGATACTACCCATGAGGTTCGAGCATGGGCTCGTGACTCCCATGGGAAATACTCATAACATGAACCCTATTTTAAACATGTATGTCTCATTATCATGACTGTATCCCCTACATTGTATGCATGATGAACCTTATATTTCAATACAACAGTATAAGATGTACTTTGTCCAAATACTCTGCATAAAGACATCTCTTGAAAATGCATTGTAAGCATGGATAATGTACTTCTCTTGAAGTCATGAATTATTACAGCATCATATGAGCTCTTTGGATGATGAACACACTATTTTGGTTGCTTATAATACAGTTGTATTCTATGAATGTTCTTTTCCATGAAAGCATATAAACATACTGTTGCTTCAATTCTTGCTCGTTGATTTTTACTTACAGCTCATATGTACGTTGTTTGTTCAATTATGTATCTTCCATCCTTTGCAAATCTCACTATTTAATTAGTATAGACAACAACATCTCATAACATAGAAAACATGATGATAACCAGACATGCATTTTCCCAATTTTGAATTTCAAAAATGAACTATTATTCCTTCTCTGCATTTGTATACTCACTATAATAGCATCATATTCACTTCTCATTTGCATGATAATAGTGAACATCTTATCCTTCATTCCTGCATAATTCAGTTTATTAAGAATCCTTCCTTGCTCATGTGTCTCTTGCAGCATCTTGGATCCTTTTCTGCATTTGTATCATCTCCCTTGTCATGAACATGAACTGTAACCTCTTGAGATGTAAACAACCTTTCTTGTATGTAACGACCTTTGTGAAGTTTGAGCATGGTCTCGTGACTCTCATTGCATTTTCTCTTGTTATCTGCATTCAGTTATATGATCACCTATTGCAGACATATCACCAATCAATCTGTTAGGTCAGAAGATAAAATGAATCAATTAATGTTTGTGGGTGAGTATCATATAAGATGGCATTCATTCATGAATGTTGGTTGGTTCATTTGTGTTTGTTTAGCTACCTGGTTGACCTAATTTTAAAAAAGGTTTCTCAGATAGAAAATTTAAGTCCCTTTCATTCATATATCTGGTTATAAAGACATACATCAAAGTGACCATAAATAGAAAAAGGTTTCATGTTTAGAACAAGTCCCTTTAATACTATGTTTAAGATATTGTGGATGCACATTTTCTTGTTACATTGGTCTCATCAGATTGATATGCAGTATTAGAAGAATTCATTGTATGTTGTTTGTGTCCCATGTATTGCTTGGATCCAATTAGATCTAACACCCATTTTCTCTCTCATGATGCAGGTGAAAACCCTAAAGACCTAAATGAAGATGAAGACCAGGACTTGGAGACCTAGGACCTGACAGACAACTAGAAAGCATTCAACAAACCACAAGGTAATGCATGGTACCCCTACTCCATTCTTCTACCATGCTTTCTATTCTGCAAATGTACTCTTTTTCTAGACATGAAAAGTGAAATATGAAAAGACACTTGCATATTACACTCAGTTTGAATGCACAATGTAATTGATCAGTTATAAGTTTTTTTTTGAGATTCTGGAATGTGATCAATACTTAGTGTACAATGATGATACTTAATAATGAATGTAACGATGAAATTTTAATCAATAATATCATAAGGATAGTATTAATTAGATTCCTAAAAATGCAATTTTTTCCTATTTGTGGTTGTTTTGCTGTATGTTGTAATTTAGGGTAACAATTATATTTTTATATAGTTCATTCACCTAGAGCTAACAAGTTTATCTATCATGCTTCGTATTCTACAGAATTTAAAACTGAGGGTTCACTTATGAGCTAGGAACTTATTGATTATCGTATTCCCTTTGTTAACATATAGGGTAAAGTTGACAATAATTATATTATTTTGACAAGAGTTGATCTTGCTAGTTAGTAATTATATCTATCTTTAATATTATTTATTAAGTTAAGTTGGGAAGAGTCCCAACCTATTGCACATCCATAAAAAAACAATAACCAACAAATAACTCATGGCTTAGATGATAATCCCACCAACCATGAAGAGTTTATTGTAAGATAATAATAGCATAATTATAAAACACAAAATAAAGAGGAAATAAAAGGAACCTCAATAGACCAAAAATATGAAAAATAAATAGCAAGGACCTTAGATATGTAGCCCCATCCATGAACCATAACTTTTAGCTCCATGTCGCATGGAAGAAGGTCATAATTTTTCTTTCCCTTGGTCCCTCCCTTCACTTCTATCCTCTTTGCAATAGTGACCACTTACATGATATATTTTTGCATCATACCTCTATCAATTTTTACCAAGATCACTTGGCCACTTTCTAGTTGCTTAATAAACTCCCCATTCCTTTTGATACCCTAGGAAAGTTTGTAGGGTTTCTAGACTTTCAATAATGGTTTTTGTATTTTTAATCTTCTTTGCAACAATGAACACTTTGATTCAATACATTTTCCCATCATACCTCTATTAATTTTGACCAGCCTCACTTGGCCACCTTCTAGCCACTTAATCATCTCCCTATTCCTTTCACAACTCGGATAATTTCATATGGTTTCTAGACTTTCAACATTGATTTTAAGCTATTCAATACTTGCACATCCATCCCTTTCTTGTCTAGAGGGTTTTTCATGTCCTAATATTCATTTGGGTCCTCTTTCACTCTGTAAATTTTTAGGTCATGGCCATCTAAGGTTTCAATAAAACTAATACTAGGAAGGGAAATGTGGGAAGGTGATTCTTTAAGGACAAGGTTAAGGGCATAATTTTGAGTCTCATCAATATTTTCAAGGTTAATTTTATTGAATATTGATTATTTTGACTACTCCTCATAAGTGTCCTCTTTAGGGATACTTCTTATGTCTTATGCAATCTTGATAGAAACAGACAACTTGGCAAACCTAGTGAACCTACGTTCCCTAGCACAGATGGTGATGACATTCTTCAAAAGTTTACTATAAAATATATTTTTAGTAAGAAAGGGGGAAAATATAGAGCTATTTTCAAGAGGCTTTCTACTTGTTCTTAGTGCTAAAATTCCTTAGGCTAGCAATAATATTTTTGTCTTTCATAGTACTAGGTTTGGACACATTGTGCATTATTATTATTATTCAAAATATAAGTTTAATTTATTTTATCTATTGTTTGCATGTACTCTTATTCAAAATTGTAGGGTGTACCCTATTACTACAAACCTTTTATTTTGAAGTATTATATTACCATTTTTTAAGTTAACAATAAACATATAGACTTATTAAAAATATATAGATTTCTTAAAATATTTTACAAAATAAAAAATCTAAAATGAGGAATGTTGATAAAAAAAAATAACTACTTTCTTCTTACTAGTCACACTATCCGCTAATCAATTTTATTGATTTAGAAATACCTGTTTAACCATCATTGCAAATTTTTTATTTGGAAAAAGGTTGATGAACTTATATTAGCCCAAGCTATATTGGTGAGTTATGTCTTTTTTCTTGATTTTCATTTGGGTTTTCTAATAATTGTTATTCCATTATAATTATATCCCATTGTTTCCTATACTTTTATTATTTTGAAATCTATTCAAGAACAGATTCACATTATTTTGTAGAGACCTATTGTTTGTCCCTACCAGATGACAATGCATCATGTGCAAGATTGATGTCCAAGCTAGAGAGCTTGTGTAGTCTATAAAAACACACACACACACACACACACACACACACACACACACACACAC
>MU226169.1:838935-872259 GCA_018584345.1 Thuja plicata
TGTGTGTGTGTGTGTGGCACTTTTTCTCTGTGCGTTTGCAAACAAAATGCTAAAGAAATAGATGTCTACAACACTCAAGAATGAAAAAAGGTTGTAAGAACATGAGTAACATCTAAAAAGGAATCATCCCATGCAATGAAGATGATCCTAGGACCTGAAACATCTATATATATGTGTGTGTATATATGTATGTATATGTACAAATATATATATATATATATATATACACACACACACACACACACACACACACACACACACACACACACACACACACACATATATGGATGTTTCAGGTCCTAGGATCATTTTCATTACATGGGATGACTCTTTTTTAGATGTTACTCATATTTTTACAACTTTTTTTCATTCTTGAGCATTGTAGACATCTATTTCTTTAATATTGTTTATTGCAAACGCCCAGAGGAAAAGTGTCATCTATTGCATACTTAAGATCTTGCACATTTAGTGCTTTTTTGTACTTGCACTAAATTATAAAGTGTTATGGGGGGTTTGATATTTTCTTTATTTTTCATCCACCTTTTTCAAGTGAGTGTTCCTTCCATAACATTAGCCTCATGATTTGTTTCAAGAGAGTGATCCTTCCATGACATCATCCTTTATGTGTTTCTACTTTCTTCTGTGCTTTCTATGTTCCTCATTCTTCGTCATACAGTTGCTCTTGGCAGTCTCTTTCAGTGTACCTGTCATGCCTCTCCCTAGTCAGCATTACAGGAAGGTATATACTATTGGTTCTAATTCTTCCTTGGTTCTATGGAGTGAGCTATGTATTCATTATTTGTTCTTATGTATTAGGCAGATGTAGTGGCTGGGTACATATCCTTTCAGTGAGATGGATCATTTACCATATGGACACTCTTTCATTCTTGTCTTGGAGGAATCCTTCCATCTTTGATTGATAAGCTCTTTAGAGTTTGGTATTTTTCCATCTATATCTTCAATTTCCAATGTTTGTCTTTGTTTCCCATCTTGATTCAAGTAGTGTCATTTCAAGGCACTCATGCAGATTATAGTCTTCTTTACCTGATTATGTTCTATTTAAGTGGAAGTTCCATCAATTATTCTTTAACATATTTTTGCAGCTTAATGCTTCAATGGTGTTCTTCATGTTCATCCTCTGTTCTTGTTTTTTGAGACATTCTCTAGTGTGGAGGCTTCTTCATTCCTTCACAAGGCTTCATCTCTTTTCAGAGAGGATTTTTTCCCACTGGGTTTTCTCCTTCTCTCCTCTTTAAAATTTTTTTATTTGTACTTGGGTACCTAATCAAGCCTTGTTTTCGGGACCCATTTTCCTACTTTCGGTAGCTATTACTAGGTTTTTAGCTTCTCCCCAAGTTTATCTTAAGTTGGGGTGTTAGAGTAATAAGTTATTTCACTTATTAATTAAATAATTTTGATTTAATTATTAAGTCACGTACACTCTAAATTTTACTTAAGCTAAACTTTAGGCATATAAAAATTAATTCTTTTATTAATTATTATCATGCAACCTAGATATTTCCCTTTTAGGGTTTTAATCACTTTTATAAGGTTTGATCTCTTTTTATTTTATTCATTAATTGAGTATGCTATTGCATTGAGAGTTTTATCTCCAATGTTTGCACAAGATGCTATCTCTTTCATTGATTTGTTATTTATCACCTTTATAGCTTTTGCTTCTCTCTCTTTCTATGACAAGTTTGCATTCAAGTGATTCTTGGGAGTTGTAGGATTAAGTTTTCATCAACTCCAATACTTTATATTAGTCAGAGGGGAAATATTTTGAGGAATCTCAGGATCGCCAGGGTACCCTTGAGAGATAGAGATAAGGATGAGGTGTTGTAGGACACGGAGGGGATTTACCAATACTATTTTCAGGGGTCCAATCCAACTTAAAGGATCATGAAAATGAGGAATCCTCAGACACAACCATAATTTTATTCTTAGTATTTTCAATTCCAATGGCCTTATACTTATATTTTCTAAGGGGTTTAACCCTAGCGGACCCAAGAGAATGGGGGATTTTAATAGATGATATGATAATGTTTTTCTTGGGATTATTAGGATCCATTGTCAAACAAGGGTTAGGGCCAACCTGAGGGGTCAGAGCCAAATTAAAATTGTAAAGAAGAATGATAAGCCCTTTCTATAGCGGAGGATCCCCATTTCTTTTGGATTTCGATGCCGACTGAGACAAAGATGAAAACAAATAAAAAATGGGAAATTTAAGTTAAGGCCATGGCATAAATTTTTGAGCATTGGAAAAATGTGAGAATGGAACCTCTTGAACCTTCCCTCAGGAGTGATGAGATTTATCAAATTCATCACAACATCCTTCCACTCGCCTAGAATCTCCTCTCTGTTATACTCATTCTACAACCGGGGAATAGTTTCACAAAGGCAAAGAAACGTCTTTATGTCCTGCTTGAAGTGGGTATTAGAATTTTGGGCATGAATTTTCCTTCAACAACCAAGCCCGTAGCCACCACTATTATCTCTAAAGAAACCACAAACAAAACCCTCTAATAACCACTTTGCTGTTGTCCCAGGACTGTGCAAATTTCTTGGTGAATTTCTTCTTGAAGCCTTCCATGCCCTCAACATACTTGTCAACATGTCATGTCTGCAAAATAGATGAGAGGATGTGAACATTTTTAAATTCCTTTCAAGTATCAGGTTCAACTTGATCTAGGTCACCCCCCATAGTATCTATAGAAACAACTAAACAAATAACAATGGTGGGAGAGAAAGAAGTGATGATGAAGAGAAAAAAATAGGAAGTATAACTCAAATCTCACAACCTAAGGATAATGATTAATATCTCCCATCATATTAATTATCTGGGGAAAGATAGTATTATCACTGAGAAAGGAAACATCATTTTTAATCTCCACATATACTACCTGGAGTAAATCTGGGGTGGTGAACCAAATTTTGATAGATTTCATGAATCTACCCATCACTGCCAGCCTATCGGCTACCCCATTGCCTTCCAAAAAGTGTTCTAGCATCTTATGTTGTTGACTGTGTCCAATAATCCATTACTTTTCATTATTACGTCCCTAGTTTCTCATCTGAAGGCACTAGCACCCATCATCATCATAATTATATTGAGGGTGTCACCCTCAATAATAATCTTTATGTAACCATGAATGACCGCCAGCTCAATGTCATGGTAAGTAGCCACAACCTCTACCATGTGGGCCGTTTGCAACCCAAAATTCACTATGAAGGCTAAAAGTGTTTTTCCCAACATATCTCTAATGAGGTCACCCCCTCTCGCCCAACCTGGGTTACCTGAAGAGGAGACATCAAAATTCAGCTTAACCCATCAAAGGTCGGGGACCCAAAAATATTATTTCTGAATCCCTTAGGAGGAGATTTATATTTACCAAGAGAGGTAAATAAACACCCCAAATCGTAGAAATGTCCTAGTTTGAAGTGGAAGGGGGAGACTTATTATTAACAGGAATAATGTTATTCATATTCTCCTTAATGTTATTGATCGGAGAAAAAAAAAGGAAATTCATAACAATTGAATGAGCATATATAACAACTTTAACTTGGATATATTGTGTGTCTATTTTGAAAAAAAGGGTAAATTTGATAAAATTTCATTAATGTGTACTAAGTTTAGAAATCCAACGCAACAGTATCTAATTAGAGAGTAATAGTTCCATATCCACCTCCAATTTGTACTGCTCATAATTTGTTGCAGCTGAATTTCCAATTGCATACCTAGGTTTAATCTTTCTCTGTTTAAGAAACTTTAGATTTTGAAGGTACTATCATGAAGAAAGCCCTTGAATTTCATGTTGGGTGTAGGGGAGCAGAAATACAACAAACTGTGCTAGTAAAAATAAAAGAAAATAAACACACAAATACAAGTTAAAGAACACTGCATGATTCAGTAATCTGAAGTGTATATTAATGCATATTTTAATACTTATTTTCAATGCCATAAACTAATAGGCCCTCTTTGATTAAGATAGAGTATGTTCCTTTTTATGCATTCAAAACATAGAGTTCTTTTGCATTTTTTTTCTTCTGCAAACAGAGTTGTTCGTGCTCTTAAAAAAGTCTCCTCTTTTTTGTTTACAGAACCAGAGAATTTTTTTATTTACAAAAATTGAACTCCTCAGTAAAGAGGAAGTTTCTAGATAACCCTAGAATGAAGAGTCTAGAGCATCAAAGAAGTAAAATGGAAGAAGATAAAATGAAGATGGAGTAAATGCGGTGGGTGAAGTAGTTGGAGTAGATGAATGGAAGACGCAAGGAAGATTAAAAATGTACAACAGGAAGCCACATACGCCAACACTCCCCCTTAATATTCACTGCTATGTATGTCTACAATACCAATTCCTTCTCGGAGATGCTAAAAAACATTCTTTATAGGTGGCTTTGTTAATATATCTGCTAGTTGTTCTTTGGACCTGCAAAACTCAAGATATATGTCACCATTGTTTACCAATTCTCTGAAAAAATGATATCTAGTATCAATATGTTTGCTCCGTTTATGAAATACATGATTTTTAGATAAGGTAATTTCTGAATTGTTATCACTATAAATTTTCATAGGTTCTTCTTGATGATGCCCCAATTAAGAAAGTACTTTCCTCATCCAAACTGCTTGACAAGATGTTGATGTGGCTGCTACATGTTCTTCTTCCACTGATGAGAGGGTGATCATTGGTTGTTTCTTTGATGCCCAAGAGATAGCACCAGAACCTAGATGAAAAATATATCAAGAAGTGTTTTTTCTATCATCCATGCTACCTCCCCAATCACTATCTGTATATCCAGTCAGCTTGTAATCATCTGAAAATGTATAGAAAATTGCATAATTCTTTGTTCCAGCTATGTATCTCAAGATTCTTTTTCCATCTCTCCAATGTGACTCCTTTGGTTTGTCCATGAATCTAGAAATGAGACTAACACCAAACATGATATCCAGTCTTGTGGAGGTTAAATACATGAGGCTGCCCACTAATCTTTTAAATAAAGTTGCATCTACACCCCGACCTTGATCGTCGTTACTAAGCTTCAAACCCAATACAAATGGTGTAGAAGCTAAATTCACATTTGTCATCTTAAATCTTTTCAACAAATCATTAGCATACTTGATTTGACATATGAAAATTCCTTGATCATTTTACTTATCTCCATGCCAAGAAAGTATCTCATGAGGCCCAAATCAATCATATAAAATTCTTTTTTCATGGCTGCCTTGAATCAGCTAATTGACATGTTGCCTGTGAATATCAAATCATCTACATACAAAAAAAATATCAAAATTTCTCCTTCTTCATTCATTTTGACATACAAAGTTGGTTCATTGCCACACTTGTTAAAACAATTGTTCACAAAATAAGAATATATCCTGTTGTACCAAGTTCTAGGAGCTTGCTTCAAACCATATAATGCCTTTTTCAACCCTTATAGTTCATGTTCTTGTCCCAAAACTTCATAACCAAGTAGCTGATTTACATGCACCTCTTCTTCCAAAATGTCATTTAAGAATTCTGATTTGATGTCCGTTTGATAAAATTTCCGTTTGTTTTTAGCTGCTATAGATAAGACCATTCTTATTGTGTCCAATCTTGCCACAGGTGCAAATATTTCATTGAAGTCTATACCTGGTTGTTGTGTAAAACCTTTTGCCACTAGTCTTGCCTTGTGCTTCTCTACTTTTCCACCTGCATTATACTTTTTCTTATAAACCCATTTAACTCCATTCACATCCTTGCCTTTAGGAAGCTCTACTAGATCCCAAGTTTCATTATTTTCTATTGATTTAATTTTATCCATGGCTGCAATCCATTTGTCCTCTTTTATGACTTTTTCAAAATAAACTGGATCAGGTTGTGTTAAAAATGCAAAATCACAACAAAAATCACCATTTTCAACTTCTTGAGTTTCATCATAAATCTCCCTAAGACTTCTTATCTTCTTTGATGTGTTTATAGATCTTCACCTTAAATATGTAAGAGTTGGATTAGTGGACTTGTTGTTGTTATTACTTGCTGGAGTAGTGGGATTTGGATTTTTAGGTTCTCTTGAAGGTGTTGTAGGTGCATTTGCTTGTGTAGGAGGATTTGCAACCTAAATTTCATCTTCTTCATTCTCTTGTAGAACACTAGGTGTACTTATATTGGTTTTGTCCATGCTTCCATCCCATGCCTCCTTTTCAACAAACTCAACATCACGACTTACTATCAGCTTCTTTGTAATAGGATTGTATAGCTTATATGCCTTGGAATGTTCGCTATATCCCACAAATATGCATTTCTCTCCTTTGTCATCTAATTTTATTCTCAACTCTTGAGGTATTAGTGAGTATGCCACACAACCAAAAACCCTCAAATGTGATATCTTATACTTCCTTTTTCTCCAAGCTTCTTTTGATGTTTTATTTATCACTGCTTTTGTTGGACACCTATTCAATATATACCGAGCATGCAACTGCTTCAGTCCAATATTCATTTGGTAAGTATTTTTCTTTTATCATAATACGTGTCATTTCCATGATTGTTGTATTCTTTCTCTCTACTACTCCATTTTGTTGAGGAGTATACCTTGCTGTGAATTGTTTATTTATGCCATTTTATTTGCAAAAAAATTGAAAATTAATTGAGATATACTCTCCACCTTGATGTGTTCTCAATGTTTTGATATAATATTTGCTTTATTTTTCAACTTTTGCCTTGAACTCTCTAAAATTAGTAAATCTATCAGATTTGTACTTCAAGAAATAAACCCATACTTTTCTGTTGAAATCATCAATAAATGTTATAAAATAAAGCTTTCCACTCATGGAAGGTGTTTTCATAGGTCCACAAATGTTTGAATGCACTATCTCAAGTGGTTTTTTTGCTTTATAAGACTCCCCAACTGGAAATGATTTCCTATGTTGCTTTGCCAATATGCAACTCTCACATGTTGTCTTAAGTAGCTCTATTTGTGGCAACCCATATACCATTTTCTTCTTGTATAACAGCTGCAATCCTTTGAAGTTTAAATGCCCAAGTCTTAAATGCCATAACCAAGATTCATTTTTGTATGAAGCTTTAAAAGCTATTTAGCAACCTTTTGAAATCCTTGCGGCTCTATCGTTAATTCACTTTGAATTCTTAATGGGAACATCACATTCTTTGTCATTTCAAGTTTTGCAATCAGCGTATTGCTTGGTTTCTTGTCTAAGATCACACATTCACCATTTTCAAAGTATATGAACTATATCTCTTTTGCACCAATTGCCCAATGATTATTATATTGTGTTGCAATCCGGGAACATAGTATACATCTGAAATATGCTTCTCCTCACCTTGTTTTATTTTTATGTTAATTGACCCTTTGCCCATAACTGAAACTCTTTGATCATTTCCCAATTTTACTTCTGATTTTACTGAATCATCTATTGTTGCAAACATCTCCTTATTACAACCCATGTGGTTACTACACCCACTATCTAAAAACCATACTTCTTTCGAACTCTCTTGTGCTACATTACATGCTATCAATATTGTGTCTTGTTCACTACTCTTTGACTGATTTTTATTCGTAAAATGTGCCTTTTTCTTATTCAAATCATATTGCTTTTTCCTGCATTCTGATGCATAATGCCCAAATTTGTTACAATAATAAAATTGGATGTTGGATTTATCATACCTTTCTCCTTCATGATGACTTTGAGAGTGACTGCTCCCCCTTCCTCTTGTTGATGTAGAATGGGCATGTGGGCTCAATGGTGGTCTTCTACTTTCAAATTGTGTGTTTTCTCTTCCTCCCCTTAGTGAAAATGTCCTCTTCCTTGGTTGTTATTTGATCTCCCTCTTGTTCTACAGAATGAGAGCTGAGTCTTGAATGCATTCTCCAATGATGATGACCCTGATCGATTTAATCTTTGCTCATGCACTAAGAGTGACCCCATTAATTCATCTACCGATAATTGAGAAAGATCTTTGGCCTCTTGAATGGCTATTACTATAGCATCAAATTTAGCAGGTTGACTTCTTAGTATTTTTTCAACAATCTTTTGATCTTCAATAGTGTCTCCATAGGACCTTAGCTTATTTACTATTGACCTTGCACATAAGTATAAAATGTGTCTTAGGTGGGAATTGCTAAAGCACCCTAATGATGATAGCTCTTACTCATTAAGAGTATTTTGAGCCATGGCTTTAATTTAGTAAGGTACGCAACAACTAGCAGTGTCAAATCAATGACATTTTATCCCTATTTGAAAGCCTTGTAGCTTGCTCAAAAATTTATAAATTTTATTCTTGGAGGTGCTGATTGGCTATTTTCTCTTCAGAATTATGATTCATATACAGAGAAAAATAGATGGATAACCCCATAAATCTTAGGTCTGATCTAGAGCAAATAGCTTCAAATAATCCCATTACTTCCATTCAGTTAATGGATGTTTGCAATTATAAACACCCCCTCATAATTCATGCAATCAGGAAGGTATTGGGTTTTAATTTCCTTAACACCAATCACAGATACATAGTACTTTTGGACATCTGCGTGGGCTTTCTGGCGAGCATTTTGGCTGCGGGTACTTCCAAGACATTTGCTGAAGATCTTTGTGATCGATTGTTCTCAGGAAATTTCATAGTGGGTCTACATAATGTGGTGCTGAATATCGACCTGGATCTTACAAATCTACTTCCATGGGACCTAGCCACAGTTATGACTGCAGGACAACCCTTTCCCATTTTTGGGGTTGGCCCTCGGAGGAACTTTTATGCTGGCCCTCCCAGGCGCCTCTTTATTCTATGGGGTTAGGATTGGGAGGATCACCAATCGCGTTTGAGCATGATGCGGAGAGGAATGAAATTCCTCTCCAAGTTCCTAGGAATAGAGGATGGCCTTTACGCACCCTATGGTGACCAGTTGGATGAAAATATCCCATGGGTGTATCAATACAAGTATGACAAAAATCTGGATGGGTTGGGGTGCTCTGATTCCTCAGAGACGGAGGAGATTAAGGAAGAAGATGAAGAAGAGGAAGATGAAACAAAGGATGCTGAAGATGAAGAGAAAGGCGAAGATGAAGAGATGGACGAAGAGATGCTCCCATTAGATTGCAAGGAAGAAGACATGGAAGAGGAAAGCGGCACGCCTAGCATGAGAGGTAGCCCAAAATCAAACTCAACAGAAACTACGGAGAATGACACCACTTTTCCCTCTATCTGATGTTTGTTTAAGCTTGTTTTGGGCTTTACGTTTATTTTTTATTATGCATTGTTAACACTCCAGCTCTACTATAAACTTTAATATTTTCCAGACACTCCGTTGAGCCATGGTGCTTATTTTAGGTTCACAATCCTCTCGGTAGGATTGGGATATGAACCAGCAAACTTTCTTTTGTTTGTTTCCCTTTCATGCTTTCCAGTTTATATAAATAAAATCTCAGCTTCGGCCCTTTACAGATAAAAAAAAAAAAAGAAAAATGTGTCTATTGAATCCAAGTCTTTCACTTGTAGATTTTCAAAATGCCTTCTAAGTATTTGCAATTTTTCCATTATTACCTTGCCTGTGCCTTGGTATGTTGTTTGCAAACTATCCCATGCTTGGTTTGATCTTGTGGCAGATGCAACCTTTGGAAAAATTGATTCCTCCATTGCTTGTTGAGTGAAAAATAGTGCCTTTGCATATTTTTTCTTGTTTTCTTCTAGTAAATCTTTATCATCAACTTGTGAAAGTGCCTGATATGCTTGCTGTTTTGCTGGTTCACAAAACTCATTTTCAACAAAATTCCAAATATCTTGAAAGCAAAACAGGGTTTTCATTTTTATGCTCTAATATTCATACTTTTTGCCATTAAAAATTGTAATATGGGGATGGGAAATACTTCCACTAGTTCCAACCATGATTCTTCAAAATGAAATTTGCCTTCGAAGCAAAACCCTTTTCCTATTTTTCCTCAATCTTGCCCTTTTTAATGAACTGGGTTTCTGACTTTGATTCTTTGAAAACTCTTTAAAATATCTGGTAAATCAACTTCCTCTTCAACCTGCTCTTCAACCTCCAGTAGAACCCTTCTCTTCAATCTCCAAGCTCTATACCACTTAGTAGGGCGCAGGGAGCAGCAAAACAACAAACTGTGCAGTAAAAATAAAAGAAAATAAACACACAAATACAAATGAAAGAACATAGGCTGATTCAGTAATCTGAAGTGTATATTAATGCATCTTTTTATACAGAGCTGCCAATGCCATAAACTGATATGCCCTCTTTGATTAAGACAGAGTATGTTCCTTTTTCTGCATTCAAAACATAGAGTCCTTTTGTATTTTTTTTCGCTTCGGCACACAGAGCCGCCAGTGCTCTTAAAACAGTCTCCTCTTTTTTTTTTTTACAGAAACAGAGAATTTCTTTAGCGGCAAAAACTGAACTCCTCAGTAAAGAGGAAGTTTCCAGATAAGCCTAGAATGAAGAGTCTAGAGCATCGAAGAAGTAAAATGGAAGAAGATAAAAGGAAAAGTAAAACGGAAGAAGATAAAAGGAAGATGAAGTAAATGTGGTATGTGAAGTAGTTGGAGTAGATGAATAGAAGAGGCAGGGAAGATTAAAAATGTACAGCTGGAAGCCACCTACGCCAACATCTCAGTGCACAGAATAAAATGTTACCTGGCTACAAAAAAAAGCCTTTATCGTATTGACTAAAAACGTAAATTTGCTTTCAAATGATTTGTATTAAGGGGTCATTGAACATGAATTGGGTTCACCAGCCATTGTATGTAGAATTCAAGAAGAAATTCTACTGTCTTTTAAGTCTACGAGAAATATTAATACTTAACAAAATTGTTGAGAATAATTTGTTAAAGAGGTTTTTGAAGTATTTATTTGCACATTTGTTAAAATTTTTGAAGGATCCAAATCTTTGTACAAAATAAGAATTAAGAACTAGGAAACATCGAGAAATGACCAAGATTTTCATTTGAATGTAGATAATTTTTACTCTAATTTCTATCCCTAATTTTGATCGTGTAGTAAGTAGCTTCTGAGAGCGGTAATTTTAATGGTTTTCAACAGGGTGGGTCCATAAAATAATTCATTTCTTTTAGATTAATGATTCTAATAAAAAACATTTATTTAAAATAGAGAAAAAAAAGTTGAGAAAAGTAAACTTACGAAGCTGTGACTACTTACCAATTACTATAATTACAATAATAACTGCTGCAGATGAACCTCCTGAAGAATCCGATGGAGAGGTATCCATTGAAGCCTGCTGCAGATTTGATAAAGAATGTGTAAATATCATTAATATGTAGTTGCAAAAGATCAAAAATATATAATGAAAAAAAATTATAAAATTTATAGGATTTAAAGGTAAAGTATTTAAATATTCATAGTTCTTATGTTATACCGAAGAATTGAATTATAGAAAAGAAAAATTCAGAAATATATCTATTTAGTGATTACTGAAACACATACACCAAACCACACTGCTAGTTGTGTGTAGCAGAGATTTTTATTTATTTTTTGTTGGAGGGTTCAGACCTGCGAGGCTTCGGTAAGACTTGATTCGTAGTGGGCTTGTTAAGAGCCATTCAACTTCACCAGTAGACCAAGGGCCCATTGACTACAGCAGAAATAAAGATTGAAATTGAAAGTGGTATTGAATTGAATTCTTTTCTTCAAATCCACAATTCTTTTTAAGCTGTGTTTATTTCTTCAATATTGTGTAAGCGCTATTTATTATTTTATTTTTTCTTATTTGGTATCAAAGCCAATCGACCATATTTTCAGGGTTTAAGTGTTGAAGAAAATAAGATATAGTTCTGAAATAAAAGAAAGAAATTACAGTTTTATGAAGCTGCCAATTTTCTGACAAAAGAAGTTATTGTGTTTTGTTATAAGAAAGCTGCCACAAAGACAGACCACAGCCAAAGAAATCATGCAGCCTAAATGCGAAGGATTTCCATATGTGTGAAGGGTATGTGCTGGTAGTGGAAGTACTATTTTTTCATCAAGTACTATTTTTTTATCAAGAGCAGGGCCTGGGACAAAGAGACTAGGGAGGGAGGCCTAGAAAAGAAAACAGAGGTCTTCAACTAACCAAACAAATAACCACATGACCTCAGCTCTGATATCAATTGAAGAATATAAAAATTAGTAGCTCTAAGCAATTGTATTGCTTGAAATCTTTTCTTCAAATCTGCAATTCCTTTTAATCTTTGTGTTTATTTATTCAATATTATGTAAGTGCTATCTATTATTGAATCCTTCTATAGGCTCACAATTTCAAACTATTGTTTCAAAAAAGTAATTCAGTGGCATACACTACCCATGATTTTTATTTTGTTTAAAAACTAAACTAGATAACCTGTAGCAAATTGTTCTAAGTAAATCTTAATAACAGATTCAAACTCGTCTATACAACAATAAACCAGCGGAATAGAGGGCTCTCACAAACAGTAAGTCAACCAAATATAAAAAACTCTATATACTTCTCTCCAGAGAGGCTCTTAACAAGAGCAACCAACCAATAAGAACAGAGATCCGGACTTTGTTATTTCTTTCCATAAGATAAATTAGCCTTTCAACGTAGAACAATTTTCATAAGTCTCAAAAGCCTAATACTGTAATGTTGTAGAAAACATATGAGAGAAGGCAACATTATAGATCTTTTGAATTGATTGTCATAATTATACAAATGTAAACCTAGGGTAAATTCTAATTATAAAGTTATACAAAGGAACTAATCATAGTACACTTCCTAATTCAAACTCTAAAATTTCAGCCGCTGTAACCATTAGATAAACTGAAAAATCAAAATTACATATCTTTCAGAGTTGCTGAATGTATGGGTTCTAAAAGATAAAGTAAAAGCATATAGGACAGCATAGTGCAGTCTTTTGGGAGGATTGAATTACCTAAGTTTCATACCTTTAAAATATAGATCTGACAGTGCAGCAGAGTTGGGACCTTCTTGAAGTGGGCGTAGCATATTTAGCATTGCAAATGGTGTAAATGAAACTCAGCTAACAGAAAAGAAACAAAATAATGGAGAGGGCTAGAATTTGAAAAAAAGTCACCTTGCTGAAGGAAAATGTGTTGCACTTTCCTTCCATTATAGGTACAAACATATAAGGCCAATTCAAAATTACATATATATGTAAATCAATTAATTTATATGTGTTATAGTTTTTAGCATTGCAATTGGTGTAAATGAAACTCAGCCAACAGAAATAGAAACGAAATAATGGAGAGGGCTTGAATTTGGAAAAAAATCACCTTGCTGAAGGAAAATGTCATGTACTTTCCCTCTACGATAGGTACAAACATATAAAGCCAATTCAAAATTACATATATATGTCAACAATTAATTTATATATGTTATATTATTTAGCATTGCAAATGGTGTAAATGAAACTCTGCCAATAGAAATAGAAATCAAATAATTGAGAGGGCTTGAATTTGACAAAAAAAACGTCACCTTGCTGAAGGAAACTGTCTTGCACTTTCCTTCATGATAGGTACAAACATATAAAGCCAAGTCAAATTACATATATATGTCAAGCAATTAATTTATATATGTTATATTATTTATTTGGATTATTGTAATCATAAAAACATATAAAATCACATCATGTATATTGAATAATTAACTTTATATGTTAAATTATTTATTTAAATAATTGTAATGGTAAAATAAATACAAGCATATAAAGCCAATTGAGAATTATATATATAGATATAGATAGATACAAACATATAAAATCAATCAAAATTACATTATTTATTTAGATTATTGTGACGATCAAATTGTATAGTTATGTGATTTTGGTTTGACTCTGGATTAATTTGTAGAAATTGTGTTGTCACGATTGCATAATAATTCGTAATCCTTTCTTTAATTGTTTGATTTTTCTCCTCAAGATTTCTCTATCATTGTTTACGTTCTTCGCACTCATTTAATGTAGCAGAGTGAGAACCTTGGTAGTTCGAATTAAACAAAACAGTGACTTCCTTGGAAGAAAATGAATTGAATTTTTCTATACATAATAGCTACAAACACGTCGAGCCAATTCAAACTTTATTATGTACACTGAGCAGTTTATTTATACGTTATATTATTTGTTTTGATCATTGTAATGATAAAGACATAATAATGGCAATGTTTATTTTATTTCAGCCTATTTTTAATGGTATCTTTTCATATGATTACATAGTAAAATGTGATATATTGTATTTTGATTGATTTTTTAATCTTTAACTACCATTATTATTTTCAATTCTTTAAATTTTTTTTCTTATCTTTGTACTTATCATGACAGATTTTTCTCATTAATTGCATTAAATATATTTCTCATTGTTAATCTATTTTTATTGGAGCGCCACAAAAATAAAAAATTGCACCAAAGTTATCTATGATATTATTTCTTAAACTTTTTATCTTGGATCACTCACTGAAATGCATTGAGATAGCAGAACAAAGGATTGATTAAGGACAATGTGAACCACTTATCTATATTAGTCTATCTACAATCATATCCTCCGTCATAAATTTTCATAAGCAAAAGTTAGTGTTGGTGAACATCTCTACCTATATCGTTGATGTTGAAATTGGGAGGAAATACCTTATCCACCTACAACACAATGTATTCAAGCTCTTATACTAAATAAAAGAAAAAATCTATGTAAAATTCACTTCTTACACTAATATATGGAAGAATGTAATGAATAATCAAATTGGTCATACCCTTACAATAATAAACACAAAAGTACTTATTATATCATAGTGATTTATATGGAGAAAATTTAGGGGAGAAAGCTCACACTTTAGAGCGACTCAATAGATTATTCAATAATCAATTTTTATAAGACACTTAAAAAGTATAAGTCTTTCAAAGTAGTATGACAAAAAAAATATATGGAACAATTATTGTAACATAAGAGAACCTACAAAAGTCATAATCAAACCTTCATATTGGTTTATCTTGCTCACTTGAAAGTTCTCAACCCTTAATTTCTCTTCTATGGATCATTGGATTCTCTAAAGAAATTTATTTTCCTCTATTCCAAAGCATAAGAATCTTGGAATTGGATAAATGATTTGTCAAGCCTTTTGAACCTAACACTTTCAAATAGTACTTAAGAAGATACAAAATTATCTCTTTCTAGACATGTTTTTTCATATTCACTTGGCATTATACATTTAAGCTATAATTTTCTCTAATGTTCTTATGTAGATTAAAATTAAAATTCAACATTTTGTATTAGAATTTGTACATCTCGAATATATTTTTAACCACTAAAGTAATACTCCTACATATTTTCCAAATAGTCATCCCTTACTTCCTCCTATGTTAATAGCCTAGTTGTTTCCATGATTACTCTAATATAAATAATCATGAAGAAAAATCTCGAGAACTTTTATAATAATGATGTTATATACAATTCTTACTACCTATGAACGGCCTCAACCCACTTAACCACCTTTTATCTATTCTCAATATTATGTTTCTCTTAGATAGTCATATTAAAAATTTCCATCCCCTTGTGCTAGCATTTTTTCCATTTAATACTCAATGAAATATAAAAAGAACAAGAGGAGGGTTCCCTCATTTTCTAGGATCCTATTTATGGTAAAACTATCCCTAATTATTTCTAGTGTAAACTTGATTATCAAGATCCCTCTTCTATTAATTTTTCTCTTAGTAGTTAATCTTTTTATTATCTATGTTTATTATTAATTGGTATATGACCTTTACTTATTTTAAAATGTTGTTTGCACTTATCCTTGCCATGATTTTGAGAGCATGTACTTCTACCACTTGCTTTTCATTTAATAAATTATATTATTAAAATTTGAATTACTAATAGTACTATATGTATTATCTAAAAAAATTAAACTAGAGATTGCTCAAAACTAATTTAAGTGAGGCCAAACGGGGTTTTGCGAAAATTTCTTTGCTAGGGTTTCATGCATACGGCTCTCTGTTTGCACTTTCCTTCTGAGTTTACCACCTGTCATACCACATTTATTGCGGGAATTTGCTTTAGGGTTAGTTTATAATGGCTCCGACCAACTTTGGCCTAGCAGTTGTTGCTAGTGCTCGAGTTGTTGCTTCAGAAATTCATGGTGCCCCCTCTGAACAAGTGACCATGGAAGTTCATCCCGAAGGTCTTCCATGAGGTAACCCTGATATTGTTCTTAATATACAAGAATTTGATGCTGCTTGTGATTGGTTACAGAAACATACCTTGATAGGGTATTTTTTGGGCCGTACTCCTCCTGAAAGCAATCTGAAAGATTGGGTCAACAAGAGCTGGACCCCTCATGGGGTCCGCCTTGAAGGTGTCCAAAACCTTACTAAAAGTTTTTTCCTATTTTCTTTTGCCAACCCTTCTCAAGCGGATGCGGTTTTTAACTGTGGCCCTTGGATGGTTAGGTCTTCCCTGCTTGTGTTCCAGAGGTGGTCTCGATATCTCATAGTCTTGGATGAAAAGAAACTTAGGGTTCCTGTTTGGGTTGAGTTCCCTAGCCTCCCTCTGCCATGTTGGCCCTTTATTGAGTCTATTGCCAAAACCCTAGGCAAAGTTATCATCATGGGGCATGATAAGTTTTTCAATGCTCATTTGCAGAAGCGTGTTTGTATTGAGGTTGACCTTTCCAAGGACCTCAAAGAATCTGTTGAGATATAGGTCAGCTCCCACACCTTCTCTCAGAAGGTGCTTTATTTGAACCTGCCCAACACTTGTTATAGGTGTCATTCGGTGGAACATAAGATCAAGGATTGCCCTTTGGCTGTTCCTCGGGTCAAGTCACAGCCAAAGGAATTGCTTGTTAAAACTACAGAGGCTAGAAAGAAGGAAGAATGGACCACGGTGGTGTGAAAAGGAAATACCTCTTCAGCTCCCAAGTAGGTGCCCACCGCTACTACTTCTACCCCTCTACTGGCTCCTCCGACCAACGAGCAACTATCGGCCAACGAAGCACCGCCAGCCATTCCTCCAGTTTGAAACCCTCCTCCTTAGGGGAAATCAACAGCTGCATGGTCTACCAACCCTGGAGTGGTACGCACTCCACATGCTTTATCCTTAGTTGTTTCTTCACACCCATTGCGTCAGTCTCATAGCCCTGATGGTTGTGCGGAAGACCCAGAGGAAAGGCGAAGGTATGTCTCCTCTGGAGATTTGACCCCCAGCTTTGGCTCCACGTTCTTGCACAATAGTTACTCTTCTCTTGAGGACGAGGAAGATATGCAAGAGTTTTTATGAATTTTTTATCCTGGAATGTGCGAGGTCTGACTGATCTCTCTCGAAAGTACTATGTTGGGGATACTTGTTGTAGACTTCACAATCTTGATGTTTTGTGTTTACAGGAAGTTAAAATTTATGGTTTTTTGCTTACTTTTGTCTGTCGTATCACTTGGCCGGACGACATTGTTTTTTCTTCTCAGCATGAAGCTAGTAAGGGTGGTGTCATTACTTTTCTGTCACCTCACCTTCAATATGCTATTATTGCACATGGTTCTGACCCTATGCAGCGTGTCACTTGGATCTTGATGTCCTTCAACAATCATTCCTTTTCCATAATTAATGTTTATGCTCCCAATGATGTTGTGGAAAGATCTCAAATTTGGTTTTGGTTAGTGGATAATCTGCTTCTTGCAACTTGGGTGATGTGTGGGGACTTTGATATGGTTGAGCTGGCCTCTGGTAAGGAAGGGATTTTGTCTTTTCGCTGGACAGCTGGTGAGTGGGAAGCATGGTACTATATGCGCAAAAATTTGGGCCTTTTTGATCCCAATGCTAACCGCCGTCTACAGAATGGGGTCTGGCACACTTGGTCTAATTTTAGAGCTGGTTCTGACCACATATTTAAGAGGCTTGATTGTGCCATGATTACTGCTCAATCCTTTTTCTCTTTTTCTGAGGATTGGGAGTTACCTGTCATTCCTTTGACAGATGTGACCTTGTCAGCTTATTACCCCATCTTTTTTGGCATCACCTGGTAGTGTTCTGCTAGACGGGTTGTCAGAACACAATTTTTTCTTAACACGTTGGTGCTGAGTCATGCTTCCACCGTCGTTCACATCCTTCATGTATGGAACTTAGAGCCTCATCCCCACACCCACTCTGGGTGGATCCCATGGTGGAATGATGTCATCACCTGTACGGCCAGATTTCTCTGCATCTATGGCCGCTAGTTGGCTCTATACAAGAAGCAGTCTTATGAAGCTACCACTAAAGCCTTGTGTAGTGCTTTTGAGGCTCTTGCTTTTAATCCCTTTGATTCTGAGCTTCAGCTCAAACTTGCCTAGCTCCGCCATGAGAAAAAAGTTGCAGACAACTATAGTTCTTGGGGAGCTCAAATCATAGCTCGCCTCCATTTGTTGGAGGTGGGCGATAAAGTTTCTAAAGAGTTCTTTCATGCTCTCAGATCCCGTCATGCTCCTTTTGGGATCACTAAGATTAAGCAACGTCATGAAACCCTCTCAGCTATTCCTGATATTCTTCGAGCCTTTGTTCAACACTATGAAATTTTTTTTACCCCCCAAAGTAGCTCAGTAGCTCAGGAAGAAGCTCTCAGGGCGTGTATTGATGTTTCTCCAAACTGCATGGCGGTTGAGCAATGTGCCTTCTGTGAGCAACTTCTCACCATCAGCGATCTCAAAGAGGCTACCTTTTCTATGGCAGATGATAAGTCCCCTAGGTGTGATGGCTTCCCCTATGAGTTTTACAAGCATTTGTGGTATGCTATTGGTCTTGACCTACATAAAGTGTATCTCGAAGCCTACCACAATAAAAGTCTGGGTGCCATTATTAATAAAGGAACATCAAATTCATACCTAAAGCTGGTGATCCTAAAGATATATGTAACTGGAGGCCCATCACCTTTTTGAATGTTTCTTACAAAATCATTGCTAAAGCTTTGGCTCTCAAGATCAGACATCTCCTCCCAATGATTGTCCGTCCTGAGCAGACTTTCTTCATTAAGTCTTGGTATATCCTTGACAACATTATTTTTGTCTAGGAGGGGATGGAATGGGCCCGTCAATCCAAGTAGCAGACTTTGTTTCTCAAAATTGATTTTTTGAAAGCTTATGATCGTATAGAATGGCCTTTCATTCTTTCCATGCTGCAAGCTATTGGTTTTGGTCCCAATTTTCTGTAGTTTGTGGAGATGCTTTTTGGTGATGCGTTTTCTTGCATTACTATCAATGGCTCTTAGTGTGACACCTTTGGTCTCTTCAAATCCATCCGACAGGGTTGTCCGCTGGCTCCTGCGTTATATGTTCTTGCTACTGAAGGATTTTGTTATCTGTTGGCCAATTCTATTTCCTCTGCTTTAGTTTAGGGCATCACTCTTCTGAATTCCTCCTTCCAGCTTGTCAATGGTCATTTTGCTGATGACTCCTTTCTCACTCTCCTTGAGGATGAGGATAATATTTCTAATGTCTTGCAGTGTTTGGAGACTTTTTGTCAAGCCTCTGGGTCTTCTATTCAATGACACAAGACCCTTTGCTATAGACAAATCTTTCATGCTAGCCCCACCTTGGCTGGCTAATTTGGATTGGAAGTGGGTTCAACATGGGGAGATTTTTGGCTTTCTGGGCATCCCCTTTGCCTTTCAAGGCTCTTCTGTGGATTTATGGAATGCTTTGATTGCTAAGATTGAAAAGAAGCTTCATTACTAGATTACTAAACCCCTCTCTCTTGCAGGGAAATTTCAAATATGTTCTAAGGTTTTGGTTTCTACCCAAGTTTACTATTCTTCTTGCTGGGCTCCTTCTAAGGCTTCCTACCTTAAGCTGGAGTGCCTTCTCAGAGATTTCATTTGGGCTTCAGGAGTCAATGGCCATGGGTTTCATAGAGGTTCTTGGGATTATTATTGTCTGCCCAAAGAGTTGGTGGCCTTGGTCTTCTCTCCACTCAGAAGCAGGGGCTTGCTCTTTGTGCTAAATGGATTATTCATGCTCTCATTGGCGATGAAGCTTGGAAAATCCTTGTTAGGAATTGTATTTCTTTAGGATATCCTATTCACAAACCTGCTTGGAAGGGTATTGGGCTTCAAACCCTCCTCATTATGCGGGAGCCTGTTCACATTCAGGGCACCTTTGTGGTTAAGAGAATATGGAAAGCTTGGGAAGCTGTCAAACCTTGGCTCCACTGGGATGGGGATGGATTTTTTGATGGGCTCTCCTTGAATCAACAAAACCTTTGGTGGTCTATGTTGTTCTCCATCCAGGGTATTCCTCTGGCTAGAATTCAAGGTGCTAGTGCTCTGCGATTTTCCAAACGTGGTATCCAAACACCTTAGGACCTCTTTTCTAGGGCCACCATGAGCCTCTGGTCTTGGGAAGATATGCAGGCCTAGTTCTATTTTGCTCGTCCAGATCGTCAAAATTTTGATATGTTGGTTTCTGCCATTCCAGATCATTTGCTTCATAATCTCAGAGTTCATTCTATTCGACCCTGGTGGAAAGATTGGAAATGGTACCCCGCCACTCCCTTCAGTAATTACAAGCCTAAGATGGGGTACAGATGGTTGTCTCCTCATCTTCCCATGGTGGACACTCTTAACTAGAGGTGGCATTTGCACTCCTCTCCCCATCACTGGAGCTCTCATTTCCAGGTTATTTGGTCTGCTATTACAGAGCCTAAGATGGCTCTCTTTGCTTAGTGTCTACTCTTCCAAGGTCTTCCTTTGGGCCCTCGGCTCAAACATCTGGGTGTTCCTGATCCTCAGTGTTCCTTTTGTGGGAACCCAGAGTCTTTTTTGCACATCTTCTAGTTCTGCAGAAGAGCTCAACAGTATTGGGAGTGGATTCATGAATTTTTTAAACCATTTTGACTTGAGCCCTTCTCCTGGCATATGATTTTCCTAGGATACTCTTCGAGACTTCCTTCCAAGTTTACCCAGATTTGGCATACTTTCAGGATGGATATTTTGTTCACTTTGTGGAAAGATAGAAATGTTGTTCTTTTCACTCACAACTTTCTTGATATTATTGTTGATTTGTACACTAAAGCTTGTATATGTAACAATGTTATGATGTATATTTAGGTGTAAGCTAACAAAGTTGCTCTGGAGGTGGCCCACCTTCAAGAGCTGCTCAATCATTGGGGCAATCCTCCCTGTGTAGTTGCCCGGGTCCCAGATTTGGCTTTTGTAGAAGGTACTCCTACCAGAGGTCATCGTTGTGGTCGTAGCTCATCTACTCACCACTCCCACACCCTGCGGTCACAGGATCCTTGCCACCACTCTCTTGGAGGTGGCAATGATGCTTGGCAACATCGCTCTGCTTCTCTGCGTCACCACACCTCTGGCTAGTCTCTGGCCCCGGCCCCTCCTGATGCTCCTGCTGCTCGTGGTGGTCCCTCTTGGCCTCCTACCACCTCCCCCAAGTGGTCTTTCCCCCACTTGGATTTGGCTATTTCTCTGCCTTGGGCGGAGAAAGATAAAGATACTGAAGATGTTGTTGATGATTGGTCGGCTCCCGACCCTCTTAGCAATCCTAGGGATGTCTAGGGTTCTGATGATAGAGATCCTCCTCCTTCAGCTGACACTGCTCTTGCAAGCTGAAGGCTTTTTTTTTTATGAATAGTTTCTAGTTCCTGCTTTCGGCGGTTTCCATGTGAACTCTCACGGGGTGATTTTTTTATCCCCCGACCCCTTTTTTGTGAATTTGTATCTTGATATTTTATTAATGGAAATCCACTATTCATAAAAAAAAAATAAACTCTAAAATATTTAGAAATAATATTATCTTAATTTATTTTAATATTAAACTTTAACATAACAATAATATTTTTTTTATTTCCTCACAATCTCATCTCATCATGTTTATATTTTGAGAATTTCTTATTCAACCAATGTTATAAATAAACATATTGGTTAAGTACCTTATTGAATTAGTTTCAAACAATGTTAATATATATACCTTTAAATGATTAATATGGACTCAAATTAATATAAATACAAGAAATAATAAATCAACCAAAAAAACCTATCATCATGTGCATTAATGTATTTTACCTACATTGAAACCTATAATCAAGATATTTTACCTTTATTGAGACCTATCATCAAGGCAATTTACCTTCCTTAGAACCTATCATCAAGTTTTTAATTATGGGTCAAAGTGATTTTGAATGGCCCCTAAACCTTTTGACAGATAGATTTTGAAGGAATCTAGATCCCACAAAAAAACAACTACCATAAATAGAGCATAAAATAAGAGCAACCCCACACTCAGGAAAGAATAAACAATCTAAAAGATACTAACAAGAAAAAGAAAAATTTGCACTAATAATAGGCCAAAGCTCCTATAAATAGTATAAAGGGTTTTGAAGGCTCCCTTAACATTAAACATAAACCAAAGATCTTACCATGCTCCTTAATCTGAGCTATGGAGTTTAAAAGAGCTCCATAACCTTAAAATAGACCAATGCACAACCTCTTCTACCCTAACATCCTCCACCTCCAAAAGAGAAGAATCTACCTCAATAGCATTAGAAATTGACAAAAATATTTGGTATATTGATAACTCCTTGATATTTCATGCAATGAAGGTCTCCATTTTAATAGGAGACATCTCCACCTCTAAAGGAGACATGAGAGAATAGAACAAAGAAAAAACATAGCAACATCTCAACAAAACTATTAGCAAAGAAAAAGAACTGGATCCCTCTAAATGAGTTTCATCAAAAAATTCTGTTTCCAAATAGAGGAAGAGACCCTTAACCAAAAATTGAAGTCTATACCTGGGTAAGATAATGTCTAGGCAATCACATTCATAAAAAATATGAAAACAAAAAACCAAATGGGTATGAAGAAGGGAACAACATTTATACCCTAAATAATAAAAACTCTAGAGAACACAAAACTCTCACAGAAGTGAACACCAAGATATCCATCAATTTCTAGAACTGCCATCAAAGTCCTCAATCAAAATAGTACTAATATAATCTCCCCAAATAGGGAGAAAATTGCAAAATGGGAGGAAAATACTACCACAACCCCTGTAGAAAAAAAAAACCACCATAGACAACAAGAGAGAAGAAAAGGAAAGAATCTAATATGATACAAAATCATCATCCTCATCTTCACCATTCATCATGTAGAAAGAAACAACCACTTGATCTCCATAAAGCTTGAAATCACACCTAAGATAGGATGCCCCGAAAAGATCCCGAAATGGTAGTCATAGAGGGAAAAACCCTTGCAGCATCACACATATCTATCAGTGAATCAACTTCACCCTCCAACTAGAGTAAATAGGCCAAAACATGCAAAGAGAGAATGTGACCAACAAGAAGACCATTTCCCCATCACATCATAAATTGCAAAGAAAATTGACACTCTTACTACCACTAGTTAGGAGAAGTGCAACAACAAACCCCATCCACTATTGATAAAAAAAAAAAGGTCATGGACCACACTAATACTTGATAATGAATAGAGAACCTTTTCCAAAGAGAAAGTCAACACGAAGAGGAGGAAAAAAACCCATCAAAACAAATTGCAAAATACATAAAAGGGAAGTGTTATGCCCTGCATACCCATCCCTACATTTTGTGTGCAAAATGTCAGGTCCCATTTTTCTCTCCTTTCGCTTTTGGCTTGGTTTTTGTTCATTCCTTTTTGTTTAGGCCTTTTCCATTGTTTGGTCTTTGTCTTTCTTTTGCGTCCTTTGTTTTCTCTAGGATCTGGATCCCAGAGTGTCATTCCCAAGCTGGTGGTTTCAGATCTCTAAGACTCGGCGACCATTCCTCTTTCTTTAAAGGTTAATGATTGTTCAGTGCTCTGAGGTCTAGACTCTGGTTGCCAGCGTGTTTCCCAAAATGAATTTCGGTAACTAATGTACTCTTCTAGGCATTATTTAAGGCCTTTTACCTTGTCACTTTTACACTTATCACAAACTAATTACCTTCTAGCGAATTATCTTGAGAGTGAAGCAATTTGTTTTCCGAGCTAAGACGTTTGAGATAGAAGGTGCATAGGTTTCTAGGATGATTCTAGTGGAGCATTTAGGTGACAGAGTGAGGTCATTTGTAGTACCCACTTTCAACATTTTGAGTTCCAGGTATGCTCTTGGGTTACTTTGTGTTTTTTTCTTGCATTATTTTCCTTTTCTTTCTCTATGCATTGTTTGTTTTTTAGGTTTCTGTTTATTTTCATTTCGTTTGTGTGCTTGATTTTTTGCTTCCGTCTGTTTGTTTTTGTTTATTTTGTTCATCTTCTGTTTGGTTTGTTTCTCATGTTTTCTGGATGTTTATTCACCATCTTCATTCAGGTTTCATCTTTCTTTCGGTACGACGTAATCCTTGAACCTAGTGCGTCCCTTTTCCCTTCGTGGTTGCCCGAATTGAAGGTGAGACACCTGTCCTCTGGGTTATAAATTTTCTTTAAATATGGTTTGTGTATGATTATTTAGCTTGTAAATTCCGTAAATTTAGGTCTTTAGAGCGTGGTAGCTCTCTGCAAATACTTCTAGGGCTAAAAGTATAGAGTTGTGTCACACTTGAGGACCATTTTGGTTGTTTTCGTCAGACCTATTTTGGCCGAACGAGTTTTGGCCGAAACATGTCTGACCGTACATACATGGTACACACACAGCATCATACAGTGTTAATGTGGTAGATGGGTTCTGGTCAGAACTAGTCTGGCCGAAATAGGTATGGCCGAAACAGGTCCAGCTGAAATAGTTTTGGCCGGAACCCATAAAAATTATATATACCATGAAATTTAGTTTGAGCAGCTCATTTGCACTGAGCGCCTTCCAAGAATTGCGGAGCGGAATAGGCGTACTTTGGCCAAAAATAGGTTGGTATTTTTTATTTTATTTTATTTTATTTTTAATATTTTTTAAAATGTTTTTAATTTTTCTTTAGTTAAATTAATGTAGTTGCACTATTATTTGATGTTTTTTGTTTTAATTTTGTTAGTTTTAATTTTAGAAAATATAAAATATTGTTTTATGTAGATTTAATGTTTTTTAAGTTAAGATTATATGTTAGTTACTTAGTTAATTAATTTAGTTTTATTACAAATGTTTCAAAATAATAGGAAAATATTAGAAAATAGTAGGAAAATGTTACAAAACAGTAGGAAAGTGTTACAAAACATTAGGAAAATGTTACATTATGAAAATGCTATAAAACATTAGGAAAATGTCACATTAGGAAAATGTTATGTTAGGAAAATGTTATTTAGTTAATTAATTTAGTTTTTAACATATGTTTCAAAACATTAGGAAAATATTACAAATCACAAAACCAACATGAAACTAAAACATAAATCAACATAAACTCTAAAAAATTAACCCTAACATGAAACTGAAACATAAATCAACATAAAATCTAACAAATTAACCCTAACATAAAACTGAAACATAAATCAACTTAAAAAATCTAACATTAACCCTAACATGAAACCTTAACCATATTGAACCCTAACATGAAACTTAACCATATTGAACCCTAACATGTACCCTATGAAAACCTTAGCAAAATGTTGAAAAACATTAGGAAAATGAACTACAAGACATTAGAAAACATTTGTATTACAACGTTCATGTATTAAACATAACATTGTACCCTAACATGTGAAACCCTAATATGAAACCAAAATCCTAAACCCTAACATGAAACTAAAACATGAATTTTAACATAAACCTAAACATGAACCCTAACATGAAACCCTTACCATATTGATCCCTAACAAAAACCTAACATGAAACCAACACATGAACTGAACCATAAATCAATATAAACCTTAACATGCTAAAATGAATTTTTCTTTCGAACATACATGTATTCAAGTTTTTTTTTTAATGTATTTTATCTATCATGTGACATGGCATTAGCTAGAAACTAACATGAAACTGGAACATGTTAACCAACATAAACCCTAACACTAAACAAACATATATGAACCCTAACCATGTAAACCAACATAAACCCTAACACTAAACAAACCAACATGAAACCTAACCTTTAACTAGAGCACATACTAGAAACCAACATAAACCCTAACATGTTCAACCAACACATGAACCCTGACCTTCAACTAGAACACTAGAAACAAAAATGAACAGGCTAACCATGAACAAATTA
Source organism: Thuja plicata (assembly GCA_018584345.1). Classification (NCBI taxonomy): domain Eukaryota; kingdom Viridiplantae; phylum Streptophyta; class Pinopsida; order Cupressales; family Cupressaceae; genus Thuja; species Thuja plicata. The sequence goes on from MU226169.1 coordinate 865,021, forward strand.
ACCCTAAACCTAATTGATAAATAAACCAAGTTGATCCCTAAACCTAAACATGAAACATTAATTTACATTCAACTAGGCCAGTTGTAAACCTAGAGACAAAATTGATCCATAACTCAAAACCTCTTTTCGTTAGAAAATATGTGCACATGTATGCATATATGATTTTAAATCATGTGTCTTTCAAATGTATATGCATTCAAGTTGTTTCTAGTTTATTTATTTGTAACACGTGTTTAAAAATATATAATTAAATTAGAATTGGACCATGTACATGTGCAACTCGATCTAGACATATATTACTCTTTATACTTTTGAGCATATACATCTATTTTTTCTATCACATGGCATCGGGTAGAGGGACATCACCTGTAGATTCTGGAGATGCCAGTGTACAAGGGGGTGGTAGTGACTGCTCTTCTCATAGATCTTCTGATTCTAGAGAGGTCAAGGAGAATTTATTCACTAGTACAATAGCTCTATTGACACAATATATTGAGGTTCTTGATTAGGGGATTTAGTCATCCACCACCCTCTGTAATAGGGATAGGGTGAAGGTGATTAGAGAGGACATGGTTCATATGATTGACATAGTTCAATCATAAAACCATTATGATAGTATATCTATTGATATATTCTATACTTCTTTCTCCCATAGCGTTACTGGTGTTGTGAAGTATAGACAGGTTGATTCGGAGGTCTCCACCGCTATGGTGAAGACCATGTTTCCTCTTTACCAAGACAGAGCACAGGTCAGAGGTTATATGAATACTCGATGTGAGGATGACCTTTTTGCACCATTTATATATCCTGGATGGTTGTATGCTCATCATAGGTGGCCCCAGAAGGATGAGCTTCTACTATATTTCTGCAAACAATTGTTTGCAGAATTTCATTTGCATCATGATGTTGATTACACTCATTTTCCCGGTCATGATGGGTAGGGGAGAGGGAGATTATCATATAGATTTAGAGGTCCTAATTCCCTAGTGCCCGCTAATAATCTAGTAAAGGTGGGTCCAAATTGGAAATGGTAGCTGCAGGATAGACTGTACCTGATGACAGTATCAGGATAGATGTATTTTCTAGTATTGCGAGTATCACAACACAAGTTCATGAGATGTCATCTGATTGTTTAGGGAGATACATGTTGTGTTCCCATTCTGGTGTTCCTCCACCTACATAGGATGCATCCTCTAGTGATGATCTATACCATATAGTAGATGTACTATCTCCTTTTGAGGTCGCATCTATATTAGATTTGGACCGGTTGCATCGTACGAGGGCATACTTAGCTAGTGATCTACTTTGCGCATATTAGGATATACAGATTATCGACGGGGTTCCTCTCAAGGATGTCCCAACATTTATCCTCACCATTCTCAACAGATCTACTGGATCATGTTCTTAGGGTGCACAAAGGCATGAGGATATTCCTGCACCACCTACAACTCCTCAGCAGACTGCAGTTGAGGAGGATGCACCTCACCTATCTACCCAGGCCACTTCATCATGTCTAGTTCATCAACTTTTTACTAGCTTTCTTACAGATTATCAGATTGATCCCTCACAAGTGTCCTTACATGAGAAGATTGATCCCGATGATGTAGACTTACATGATTCAGAGTTGAGCAATATCGAGAGAGCATTACATGCTGCTACGGTCTATATTTATTTAAATTTTGATGTATTTATAAAACTTACACATGTAAATACATAAATAATTTGAATTATACATATATATATATATATATATATATATATGTATATGTGTGTATATATATGTGTGTGTATATATACACATATACACACACACACACGCGCGCACACACACACACACACACACATGTATTCTCCAGAGTATTCTGGACAGTATGGAGCGTGGATTTGGAGATTTACAGACTCCTGGTGATCATGTGCATCATGACAGACATATAAATTTACATGTTTTTTCAAACTTAATTTTTCTATGATCATAAGTATTTAGTTTATTATACATGTGTGTATGCATGACACATATATTTGTTTTATTGTACACAAAGATCAGCAGGAGGTGGACCATCATCAGGTCACGGATCAGGACATGGTCCTAGTTGAGCATATGTGCTACTTTACATATTACATATAGGTCATAGATATATTGTAGACATTTCATATACATACATATTATTTCAGACACATCTATATTCTAGACATTTCATCTACATGTTATTTTAGTCCTATACATTTACATGTTATATGTTGGTATGTTATTTTAAACATTACATATATACATGTTCATTTTCATCATTTCATATATGTATGTATGTTATGTATGTGAATGAGTTATTTCATATTTTAGACATTACATATATACATGTTCAATTTCGTCATTTCATATATGTATGTATGTTTAATACATGTGAATGAATTATTTTATATTTTAGACATTACATATATGCATGTTCATTTTAGTCATTTCATATAAGTATGTATGTTAAATACATGTGAATGAGTTAAATACATGTTACTTTTAGACATTTCATATATGAATGAGTTATTTCATATTTTAGAGTTATTTTTATGTATGTAACTAAGCTATTCAATTAACTAAGGTATTCAATTTGTCATGTAAGTAATTTAAAATGGGATGTCTTAAGGGGATGTCTTAAGGGGAGGTATAAAAACATACACATTAACACATAAATCTATAACAACATACACAAAAGCTATATAATAAATTCATTGAACCATTAATATTCAATTAACTAAGCTATTCAAGTAACTAAGCTATTCAATTTGTCATATAAGTAATTTAAAGTAATTAAAAAGGGGATGTCTTAAGGGGAGGTATAAAAACATACACATTAAGACATAAATCTATAACAACATACATAAAAGCTATATAATAAACTCATTGAGCCATTAATATTCAATTAACTAAGCTATTCAATTTGTCATGTAAGTAATTTAAAGTAATTTAAAAGGGGATGTCTTAAGGGGAGGTATAAAAACATACACATCAATACATAAATATATAACAACATACATAAAAGCAATATAATAAACTCATTGAACCATTAAAATACAATTAACTAATCTATTCAATTTATCATGTAAGTAATTTAAATTAATTTAAAAGGGGATGTCTTAAGGGGAGGTATAAAAACATACACATTAACACATAAATCTATAACAACATACATAAAAGCTATATAATAAACTCATTGAAATATTAATATTCAATTAACTAAGCTATTCAATTTGTCATGTAAGTGATTTAAAGTAATTTAAAAGAGGATGTGTTAAGGGGAGGTATAAAAACATACACATCAAAACATAAAATCTATAACAACATACATAAAAGAAATATAATAAACTCATTGAACCATTAAAATACAATTAAGTAATCTATTCAATTTGTCATGTAAGTAATTTAAAATAATTTAAAAGGGGATGTCTTAAGGGGAGGTATCAAAGCATACACATTAACACATTAATCTATAAAAACATACATTAAAGCTATATATTAAATCCATTGAACCATCAAAATATACATTATAAAAGAATGCACAATATACCAAGCATGCATAACTATAGAGTTCAAATTGTAGAGTTCAATAGCATATATCCAATATCCAATACATTAATTAAAAGCTCAAACTGTAGAGTTCAAATATGAAAGTACAAGAGCTACAAAAAGAATTTTATCCTAAAGCTCATGATACATATAGTCTGGATCCTCTCTGTCTTTTTTTATCTCCAAATTTTTTTCATGTTATTCAATAGGCAACCTCCACTTTTGATTGCCACGTCCTATTTTTTGCAATGTCTCAAATTGCAACTTTGTTGCTATAACCAAGTGACTCTAACTTTTTGACCAGACATCTATTCAATAAATTGAGCACCATTTTTGTCCATCTTTACTTGCTGATAATATCTTCCTTCAATAACAACTGAACTAGTCGGATATGACTGTCTATCACCATCTACAATTTCTTCTGGAAATTTGTATTTTTCTTTCATGCATCTTAGTAGATAATAATCTACACTTTCAGCATTGTCAGGATCTGCAACCATAACAAAAATATCACCTAGATACAAATACAAATTAGATATTAAATTAAAATCAAAAGTACAATAAATTAAATTTAAATAAAAGATCATGTACATGTGCACGCACATGTAACAACCAAATCAAAAACATGTTCATAATCAGCTGAATATATAGGATCATGAATGTTTATGTCAATGTCGTCATATTCATAAAGAGGCATTCTGATTAACTCCTTCATATCCCATTGTGAAACATATCCATTTGCAATATTCTCACATTGACTCATTGGATTGTCCTCAATGCAGTCAACACAGAAACATGATTTTTCTCTTACTTGAATCAATAGAGGCTTGTGCTGTCCAGTACTCATCAATTGATGTAAACTTCTAATACCAACAATCCTTTGACAATTGTAAGGATTAGATCGGTCTATATCTATTACAAATATGAAATGAATGTTGTACATATTTAAATCAACAATTATGATAACATAGATTAACACAAAATTAAATTTTAATTTAGATTTTTCCTACAAACTATAAATTACCTTTCACTTCCCAAAAATAATGTTTGCTGTATTTGGTGTCCCGAATAGAAAAATGATTTTTACACCATTCAAAAATTTTCTTTGAATTCTCTCTCATGTTACCTGTAGATTTATGAACTATTAGTTTAAAGAAAATACATCAAAGTTTAAATTATACTATTTGAAATATCTAGATATATATATTTAACTACTCTTCACACCATTTGTACCTACAAGTTCATGTTGGTGAAGTGCATGCTTCACACATGCTCCTTCTCTATCGTGCTCTCCTTTTCCATGTCCACTTTCAAAGAAGTTCCACAAAAACTTAACATTGCGTCTAGCATGTTGCATAGCTAGCCAATTAAAGGCTTTTGCAGATTTAACTTGTCCTGCAAGATTAAGTTGTTAGATATGAAAGATTATGATCACATAATAATTTACCAAGTAATCAATGAGAATTTTAAAATGAATTTAAGTGCATACACTTACCTACAAAACCATCAGACCAAATCCAGTGTTGTGAATATTTTATCCCGCGTTTCGCAATATCTTCAAAATACATTGCAAAACAATGATCCACATAGCTCCTATCATGAACCTTATCATCGCTCATATAGAAATGAACCTCCTTGATGATAATAAATTAATTTGGATTGGTACTTTCTACCTCATCCAAATCAAATTGTGTGTGTCTATAGGTCGCTTTCACAAATATTGCAACTTGATCAGAATGATAATATTGAGTTTGAAGCTCTGATTGAGGGGAGAATGTATAGTTCTCAGAAAAATCTACAACTGAAAGAATACAACTAGGTGGAAAACAATTTTTGGAATCACAAAATTATTTAGCTTGCCATCTTACACCATGAAAATGCCAGATATGTGGATAAAGGATAGTACATAACCTGGTCATAAAATCAAGGTAGGGAAATTCACTCTCCTTCAATACAATTTTTTTTATTCATCTCCGGTCTTAGTTTGACATGTTTCATATTCAAATCTATTCCACAAAATTGGCATTGCAACATTAATATTCTCAATTTATAATGGAAATTTATGTAAATATCCACAATCACTACATGCACTCTTTATACATTGTACTTTGAACTCATCTGAATCTTCTGATTTCTCACTTAAAATAGACTTCACAAATTGTGTCTTACTTCTAGGGATGGCCATATCTGAATTAAGTACTGCCATAACCATCCATCATAGATAGTAACTCGCAACCAGTCACCTTATGCAACATTGTTTCCATATTAGGTAAGGAATAATTATCTTTCAATGAAGCAATATTTAGATTTATGAAATCCACACACAATCTGATATCACCATTTTTCTTTCTAACTGGCACTAAATTTGATACCCAAGTTGAATGTCTGATTGGTTGGATTATCCCAACATCCTTTATTTTCATCAATTCTTGTTGCATTTTAGGAGCCAACAAGGGGTTAATAGGCCTCTATTTTCTCCTAAATGGTTTCACATCTGATTTCAAAGGGATTTCATGTTGAAAAAGGTCCGAACTCTATATGCTTTCAAGTCCTGATATGACCAAGAAAAGACATGTTTATATTTTCTCAACAATTTGATCAGATTTATTCTTACATGAGAGTCCAAACCCTTTCCAATATAAACTATTTGAGGACTATTTTCAGATCCTAAATTTATTTCATCTAAATTCTCAACTTTGGCATTGCTTATCTTTGATGAATCATTCTGTTGAGTACTAAACAATGCTTCAAGCTCAACCAAACCCCTAAGAATCTAATTAGAGCTTAATTGGACAACCTCATTTACCAAAATGTAGTCTTTTCCATCATTATTTTCTAGCAGAGTACTACAATCTATGCTCTGGTTTTCATAATGGTCTAGACATTGTATGAACCTCAGAATATCTTGATCATCTTGGAAAACCTACCAGCTGTATATGTTGTCTGGAGCAACTGGTCTTGTTTTGACTTCTAGTATTGACACCCCTTGTAAGGTCAAATCATCATTTTTTAAAGCAACATTTGCTAAAAAATCAGCCATTATATTTTTTGACCTTTCTAGCCAACTTATGTCAAAGGAATCAAACATTTCAATTTGATCCCAAATAGCATATTTGTACATTTTCAATCTATCATTCTTTATAGCATATTTGGATCCGACTTGAGCTACTACCAACTCAAAATCACCATAAACCTTTAAACACTTTATACCATGTTTGATATCAATTTCAAGTCCCAAAAACAAAGCCTCATATTCTGCAGTATTGTTTGTACATTGGAAGGCTAATAGAAATGAATAATTAAAAGTGGTACTTTATGGGGATATATATAATACACCTACCCTGATCCTTCTTTTGAGCAAGCCCCATCAAAGTACATTTTCCACAATCCATCTCCCTGCTTAATCAACTCTCTGTTTATAGGATCAATCTCTTCATGCTGACAATAAAGTTCACTTTTTTGCATCCTAAAATTCTCCATATCCATGTCAATGCAAAAATTAATATTAGTGTCTTCAAATATTTCTATCATGTGAGGAGTTCTACCCTCCCTTAAAACCTTAACATTTTCTCCAGCAATATTAAAAGTAGCATATGATAAATCATTTTGTATACTACCTCCCATTGAAGCACTCCACTTTCTTGATAGCAACATGCCATAATGTGGTGGTATGTCAACCACCA
>MU226169.1:872431-884477 GCA_018584345.1 Thuja plicata
AAAAAATGGGTCAACAACCTTTGGGGAAGAAGTTGTATTCAAGAAAATTTGAGGAATCTCAGATGTTAACACCTCAACTTCCTTCCCTTTGGTAATTGGTTTCTTGCTAATATTTTCTGGACTTTGAACCTTTATTATGGGCACACTATTTAACAATGACATTACCTTTTCCTTATGTTCTTTAATTCTCATCATCTCTAGAAATGACACCTTAACTTTCATTTGGGACAAATAGTGACCCATATCTACTGGAGTATATTTCACATCTGAAGATTTTGATTTATCAATTGTGATATCATTTTCCTCATTATGTTCATTTAGAGCTGATTCTTTTAATTTTTTATTCTCTATCTTTTGCATAGGAGTACTTGTTTCTTGTCTTTTCACATCTCCTTCTTGTAAAACATTTGGTTCAAGGGCTTTTTTAATAATTTTGACCTTATATTTATGTACATTTTCACCAGGTCCTTCCCTTTTTTGCACATACTTAGTGTCTGCCTTATTTTATTTTATAAAGACACCTGATGGTTGACTACCAGTACCACCCACTACTCTATTTCTTAGATGGTAGTTGTTTCTAGCTTAACTTACTAAATTTGTAGTAATCCTGGCTTTCTCTTCATCTGAAGCTTTTCTAATAAATGGAACATCCTGATTATCTTGAGCATAACATCTTATATGATCATTAGTTCCCTTAGTTTCACTATCAGATAAGATCTGTTGATGATGATTCTCCATCCTTCTTTGTGAAATACATGAATCATGATTTTCACTTTCACTGTCTAAATCTATATCATGACATGAGTAAGTATTTGTCATACTATGATCACACTGCTCACCCTCATCATTTCCCTGTTCTTTGCTTGCTCTCAAATCTAAGGAAATGACACAAAAATTAGGGTTATGAGGGGCCTCACAAGCCTCACACCAAGGATCATCATTGCAAAAATGGACAACATTTTTATGTAGAGGGTCTGGAGTTCTGTTATTTGTCTTTTCTTTTCTAGGTAAAATAATAGGCTTCCCATCTTTTAACTGAGTGTCATAAGGATGGTTCTGCATTCTATTTTGAGGATTGTATGTAGGATTATAAGAAGACCTATTGTTTTGAGGATCCCTACATTCCTTATACTCAGGCTCTTTTAAATTGCTCCTACTAAACCTTGAGTCATCCCTCCTATTCAACTTACCAGACACTCTTTTGTTCATTTCAATATTGACTACTATTTTATAAGCATCAGTAAGAGTTCTAGGGTTTTTATATCTAAGAGCATATCCGATTTTAGAATCAAAGACATTCAAATAAGTTGCTAAACATACCTCTTCTTCTAGCCTTATCTTCTAAAATAGTTTGTGCATAGCTCTTTGAAACCTTGTATTAAACTCTATAACCTCTTCATTGTAATTCTTCTTGATATTATTGAACTCATTCAACAAAAAAGATTTATTTGTTTTATCTCCATACTGATCCTTAAATAACTCAATCAACTCATCCATAGAAACAATAGATCCATTAGACAAGCTCCTAAACCATTCTCTTGCATCTTCTACTAAATACTGAGAAAATAATTTCACTAACACATCTTCATGGGTGATATTTTAATCATCAACAAAATCAACGAACTTTCTTAAATGTGTTTCACAAGAAATAACATTGTTACCTGCAAACTTTGGGAGCTTCTCTCCTATATCACCCACATCTTTAGGGAAAGCATTAGGATACCTCGGGATACCAACAAAATTAAATTGTTTGTACATTTCAGTATGCAATGGTTTTCTTTGAAAACTATCATCTTCCTTGAAAGTGGTGGTTTTTTCTTTAGAAGTAATAGTATTTTCTGGTCCAGCCTAAGAATATTTTGAAGACTGCAAGAAATCTATCTTTTTCTTCATTTCAACTGTTGTAGTCTCTATTTGTGCTTTTTCCAACATTTTCTCCATGGTTTCTTTTTCAATTCTCAACTTTTCCAAGTCAATATCCAACTTGGACATTTGCTCTATCAAAGGCTTTTGAAACTTAGGTTCTTGATCTCTATGTTCACTCATCTTTTGTTTACCTTTGTCCTTCTGTGAAGTAGAAGCCTTATGAGTGAGTAGTATTTATTGGTCCTTTTGAGACTTCTCTGTATCTTTCATGTTTTGATGTCTTGAAGATCTTCTTTTTCTCTTACCAACATTCTCATGCTCAAGTTTTTCCTTTCTCATTTCTCTTTCCCTCTTCATTTGTTGAACTAGGGCAAGCTGTTTCATGATGAACTTTTCTTCATTTTCTAGCACATTAGAGGGCGCATCTTTAGAAGCTAAACTAGATGTACTTTTCTCTTCTCTCTCATTTGAAGTAGAATGACTGTAGGTGTTTCTAAAACTCTTTCAGTACCTTCTTCATACTCTAAAGTATTTCCATCATGAGAATGTTGATTACTATTTATGGTTCTCCTAACAGTACCCTCTTTACCTCTTGGAGGGGTTTCATCCATACTAAATTGGTTACTCTTTTTTCTCCAAGACATTTCCTCCCTAGAGGATGATGGGATTCCTCCATATAAAACCTTCTCAGGATCCTTTCTCATCCTTGACCTAGTATTCATTCTGAGAGATATTTATCAACTTTGCACTAATCTCAGAGATTTCCTTTTAGAGTCGCCACCCAATGATTGGGGATGAATGAATACTTATCAAAGAATAATCTTGACAACTACAGCTAGTATGATTTGTAAAAATCTTAAAACTTCAAAACACCATAGATTTCTGACTAATTTGACTAGAGATATTCTAAAATTTCCTTAACCAGACTTTATAATCTCTAAATCCCTAGTAGAGTCACCAATATGTTAGGGTTTTTTCTTGCAGGGCCTATAAAGATGCTTGAATACATAAACAACTCTATGACTCCCAATGCCTTTGATAGTCTGACTCAAGCAAGAGAAAACACTAATTGATGAGGTATTATGATAACACTAGGGATACCTATTATTACCTCCTTTTCTGAGATCCATTGACTCAGGCAGGTCTTGCCTATGACTGATTACTGAATTAATAGTATCTTTAGACTGGATTTTACTTATGTGCTGAATGCTTTTTTTTTAGATGGACATGTATATAACAATGTAGATAACTATAACTATTCTGAGAACAAGCTTGACAATCCAAATCAATATCTTATTGACAGTAGACAGTAGCATAATAGGGAATTTCATACTTCTTTCCTTTTGCAATTCTTGTGAATCTAGGAGGAATAACCTATTGATTTACTCTTTAAGAAATCAAAAAAATTCAACTATAATCAGATATGAGTATAATTGATTCTACACAAATGTTCTTGTAAGTAATTAGTTTAAATGATATTAAATATGTGGATGATGATAGATTATCAAACCAATTCCTAGACCAGTGCCTATCCTTGGGTTTATAGAGTTAATAAATGAAGATCCACAGAAAAATAGAACAAAATACTGTAAGCTGCCTTACAACCTACATGCAATTCAGATAAGAATGCCTTACAAACTATCCTGTCACCTCTAAAATATTATATCAAATCCTCAAGTTTTGTTATGCTCCCTGAAACTACTCACAAAACTTAGTTCATTCCTTGAAAGAAACTTGCAAGTAATTAGATTGTTACCTTGCAACCAATATGCTTAAAGATGCCTCATAGATTTAAACACAAAAGAGCATACACAACAAGTAAAGAGAAAACAATAAAATAGAGTAAAACTGCACTATATTTTATTCATATGTTTCTTCTTCAATACATGAAAAGCTTAAAAAATCTTGAAGACACAGACACAAATCAAGAAAGTCTGAGTTTCAATATATTTCCTCCTGTTTAGCTTTTACAAATTTGATCTATATATAGGTCCTTAACCATCTTGGAATCCTTAATGTTAGGATACAACAGGCTTAGATGGTTTAAGGAACCTAACCCTAAAAGTACAAAAAATACAAAGAAAAAGAATGTAGAAGCGGTGGAGAGACAAAAATAGGGGATGAAATCTGAAACTGTTTGTCCTTTTCTAGAATCTGGCACCTTTGTCTGACAGTATTCAGGATAGCTTCTGATATTTATATCAAGGTTAAGTGATTGCCATTATAGGATAACTTACACTTATCCTTAGTAATAACTAACCTCCCTATGTTCAATGGTCAGTCACCAAGTGTTCCCCTTCATTCTTCATCCAAGATTTCCTCCTCTACCATAGGCTTCTTCTTCTTGGGCTTAGTCAACAAGTCCCATGCTGTCACTTCATCCTTTGCTGGCCAATTAAATCTTTGTGTACTCTGGACTTGTGCCTTCTATCTTTCCCATCTGACATCTGTAATGCTTTTAACATCCATTAAGAATTTATTCATGTCAGTCTCTACCTTAAAGGCTTCATCCAAAATCTTATTGAAACCTTCGACATCTAAATCAGATCCTGAAATAAATGCCTCACTGCTAGGCATTCTGCTATCAAATTCACCTCTCTAGGCGTCTAAAGCCTTAACTTAATCATCTCCTTTCAAAGGAGGAACAAATCTATTAAAATTTGGATAAAATAGGCTTAACTTAGCCTCTACCTGATTCAACTTACCATTAAAAAATGACAAGGCTATATTAACCTTTTTGATTTCATCTTCAACCTCAGTTACAACCTCAGGTAAATCTCATGTAAGAGGCTACAAATAGGCAAGTTTTTCAAACAATTGAACCCTAGGAGACCAATTAATAAAATAGGGGTTCAGTTTAGCAATGTACCCTGTTACTTCTGTGTGTATGGTGGGCAGTTTATTATAAGCATTCAAGATGACATCTGTTTTATCTTTGAGTATGTCAATCCTATGCTGCAAGATGCCTTTAAATGCACTTAGGGCTATCTCATTTTTATTCTGGCCCACATCTTCCTTTTAAACTACTTCCATTGATTTTTCTTTCTCCTCTATTTGTAAGGGCTGTTCTGGAGGCACATAAACCACTTCAGGTTTCTCTTCTAGTTGTTTCAGCAACTCATCAATTGCCTTATCCCGCTGATGTATCTTTATATGGAACAATTCCCTATCCTTGGCTAGGGCACTGGTTTCCTCAATCAGAATGCTACACTTCTCAGACAATTATTTTGTCTTGTATTCATTTAAGTGAACCCAATGAGTCATAATCTGAGAAATTTCCAGATCTCCAATGTTCTGCACAGTCCAGACCATTTGGTTCCCCACCATGCTCTCTTGAATATCTACTTGTTGAGGCTTTTGGTCCTTGCGACATAAGCTCCACATGGCAAAGGCTTGTGATTTTGGACTATATCCAAATACCTTTATCATATCACCCATTTGAAAATCACTTGCCAATTTTAGGTCTAGCTGCTTCCTGATTTGGTCAATAATGAATGCTACGGCTAAGTCCTAGCCGTCAGCAACCAAAATGCCACTGTTTGAAACCATTTTCCTTGCCTCATCTAGAGAAAGATCTTCACTATTAGGGTCATAGGATTTTAGAGCTAACAAAGCCTCATTTGTGACTTTTCCTCTCCATCTACCTCCAATTGAGCCCTTATCTATTCTTTCTTGTGCCATCTCAGAAAATCCTTGAATTCACCAGTCTTGACAAAATTATCATCACTCAGAAATTGCTGTTGATGCAACAACCTCTCATCAATACATGCCATGAGAGGCAATTTTATATTTTCTTCCTCATCCAATTGTGGCCTCTTCCCCTGTCTGATAATCTTCCTTCGATTATGATCATACAATCCTTTTCCAGGAATGAGGGCACTTATTCTATCTCCTTTCTTCTCTTGCCTAATAGAAGAAGTCTGACCATGGTCAAATTTTTGCCTCTTAGTAGCAAGCTCTTCTACATCATCTTCTTGAGAGACCTCAGTTAGGTCAATGATGTGGCCTTGTTCTCCTTGTGCCTATACTACCTCTACAACATCCTATTGAGGTTGGTCATATTGAGGTGGACGGGCATAATCACCATCACTATCACTCTCATATTCCGATTCTAAATATCCAGGATCCTTTTCTCTTTTTATCCAAAACATTATCCAATTGTTCATAGAGTACATAAAAATTATCAATCATAGCCTTAATCCTATCAAAATAAGGCAAATCAGGGTAAAAGCCTCCAAAATACAACCCATTTCTCTTTATTTGTTTTTCAAGATTCAACAATTCTTGAATCCTCCCTCTTCTTGTTCTTATCTCGTCTTCATCAAGAAGATTTCTTGTGACATCCTCTTCTACACATAAACTATGCACATTTGTATTGGGGATAGTAGGAATCAAAAGTTTCCTAACTCCTGCCATGAATCCCTCAGGGTCAATATATCTGTATAATGCTGCCCTCATCTTGTAGCTCTCCAACCATGCACTCACCTGATCTATAGAACCCTTTCCAATGGTAAAGTTAAAGATCTTAAACTATCTACGGGTTAAGGTCCCCTTCCTATGTGGTGCAAAATGTTCATTGTCTGTCAACAATAGTTTCCAGATGAACTCCATGGCAGCAACTCTGGATGGCACATGATAGGGTAGGATATGGGATGGATGTGTGCATCCATATACCATAATCATGGTAAAATTCTCTTCCAAGAATAAATCTCCCCAATTGTGATCACCCTCCCACTTGTCCACATACTCACAAGGTCTCAATAATTGTAGCACCTTTACTGGGAGTCTGGTTTTGCTGATACCCATGCTCTGCATTAATGGATATACAATCCATTTTTCAAATCCACAAAAATCATAGTCCTTGGATGTATAATTCCATATCCTAACCCAAAACTAAATAGGATTAGGCTTGTCCTAGAAAATCCTCTGAGGATTCAAGTTATTCACATCCATAATCTCATAGTTAAAATGCAACAACAAATGTATCAGGATGGAATAATGTAAGAACCTAGGCTCCTTCTCCTTAGGGTCCTTCATCTTCTTCTGCGTAGCTACAAATCCTTCATGCATTTTGTCAATAATGTGTTGTATGTAGTCATAATTGGTGCTAGAATGCACCTCTTGCAAGTCTAGTACCATCATCAAAATTCTGGCATTTATTTTCTCTGGCCCTGCATCTATCCCTAACACTCTACATAAAGCATAGGAAATATACTTGATATAGAAATGTAAGTCCTTAAAGCAGTAGGGTGCAGTTCCAGGTATAGGAGTAAGATGGTTCCTAACCTCTTTAAGCATATGCTTCTGTAATTGACCCCTAGCAATACCAGGTTTTAACCTATACCTCTCCTCTTGCTTAGTAATGTTTATCTTGGTAGACATGGTACTGTATAAGCCAAAGGCTTGCATAAATGAATTCCTATTTAAAATTAATAGGGAAGTACCATCATTTTTCTTGATTGTCTTAGACAGGGCATCATAGTGGCTGGAAAGACCTAAAAACAAGTCTACATCTATATAGACATCAGGGAAAATTAACCTAGCAAGACCACAATTCTAAGGGTTTGACACTGGGATGGCCTTATCAGAATTATTATAGAAGTAATTGTAAAGAGAAAAACCTATTGATCCCAGAGTGGAAGCATCTCTAATCTCACAGTAGTCATCTGCCAACAGATTTGCATTAGCCCTCTTGTTCTATGTAGACCCCGGCAACAACTTCAAGAACTCATTAGAGTAATTCCTTTTCCCTTTTGCATCATCATCTACTTCATCATTCCTTCCACTGGTTGAAGCCACACTAATAGCCTTACTCATCTTGTTCTGTATAACCTCCTCTCGTACCAATATTGAAACAAATCTATGCTAAGAACTCACTGCTCTTCTCTGTTCACTGCCTAACAATTTAGGAAACTTGATAACCAGATAAGTACCCTGCAACTGATCAATCTCTTCTTTCTGAAAACAAAAGACCTAGCACTTCTTCACTCTACAATTATGAGAGTATGATAAGTTAAAAATGAAATTTTGATCAACTCTTTATGGTAACTGTTCTAAGTACATAGCTCATCATTGGAAAGACAATAAATTTTTCTTTCAATTCAACATGCTGTGAAATTAATTGAAATCCTAGCCGTAGCTCATGAGTGTGACAGGAAATCAAAATCATATATGTGCGTCTTAAAAAAAAACCTTATAAAATTTGAAGAGGGTGACATGTCTTCATATGATTGGTTTTCCATTAGAAATCTCAGCTACCCTTTTTCATATATTAATTAATCCTTTGGATTCTCATTGGACACTAAATCTTCCACATTGTCATGTCAGCAACTGCCACCTTTTATAATTTTTCATATTTAGCGACCACGCGACTGTGCAGTATCTCCTTGTCACTGATCAAACTTCTTAACCATCATATCTCCTGGAGACCTAGTGACTATGTGATTTTCTTTACTTGGCTTACCACAATTAAGTTCTGGTGGTCATGTGACTGAATGAATCAAAGTTTCTAGATGGAAATCTTAACCCGCAATTTTTTTGGAGACCACGCGACTGAAGGTTATATTTACCTTTAACTGTTATCTCCTAATTGCTGAATGTTTATTTTTCTTTACGAGACCCTGCGACCAACCTTTACCTTTTGAGTTCAATTCAAAGACTACGCGACTAAAGGTTATCTCATTATCGTGAGTATTTTTTACTATCATACACTTTTGACAGAGACTTAGCGACTACCATTGATATTTTGTCCTTCTGCATCTGACGGCTCCACTAAGTCACCGAATATATCTTTAAAATATTTTAATCATTCAAAGACTACGCGGCAATACCTTTAGTCTCTTAATCGCCAAATGACTCTTTCCTTTTGGGAGACCATGCGACTAGCCTTATTTAGCTCATTGTGGACACGTGTCTCTTTTAACTGTTTGTCTCCAAGTTGCTGAGTTAAAATTGACTTAGCACTTTAATCCAGCAACCACCTGACTATCATATATTCTGAACTACTTGTGGTTTTTCACGACGTCTTGGCATCTTTCACTTAACTGTCATCTTACTTGGAGACTACATGATACAAAATTTTTAACATGTCACTTAACTACATCCCAATTTGGATACCCTGCGACTGAAGCAATCACTAAGTCTCATAAAAATCTACTAATTGTTGGCTTCTTTGCGTGACACCACGACTTAACTATTTTCTTTAGTAATGCTTGGTGACATGTTTCTTCATTGGGAGCCTTCACGACTGAAGGGTTCTGCCAAGTCTCATATCAAATAAGGAATATTCTATTTATTTAAGAGACATCCCAACAACAGTTAATCACCAAGTCTCCTAACTAAATGGAATATACTTCTGGGATGAAGCGACTAGGCGACCATCACAAAAGGCACATGACTTAAGTTTGTCAAAAAGGTAATGCAAAATTAGAAACTCGATTGACATTTTAGGGCTTTTTTGCATTTTACTTAGAATAGAGCTCAAGGTTTTGGTTTTTTGCACTGCTCATGTGGATTTTGACCTAAAGACTCAGTAATTTATAGGAATACTTAAAAAATGGGACATATTTTTTGACTTGGGATAGAAATTGGCATGAAGGTAACCAAAATTTTAGGGCAAACAACAAAACCTAGAATACAACCAACAGGTGGAGCGGGCGTTACTTTTCTCCATCATCCTTACAATTCCTCTGTTTGGTAATATTGGGTTATAACCATAAGGGTGGATAGGACTAATGACTGTGTATGAGCAAGCAACATATAAGGACATTGGAGGAGTGGACAAATGTATATTCTTAAGGGTATAACATTAATGAGAATTTTTGTAGGAAGTAGTCCTAATGGGTGAATTTGATTATGATCGATCTTCATATAAGATGTAGGCTAACATTGGATAAATGAATTTCATATTAAGGAACCATAACCCACTTTGGTGAGGATCCTGCACAGTGTACATTAAGTCAAGGAGATGATTCTTCTCAAGGATCGAGAAGTATAAGTATTTCAAGCCTTACCGAGTAGCTAGGACTAAAGATATGAGTGCTCAAGAGACCAAAATAATTGGTCTCATTCTTTTTGTCCATGTAACTGCGAAAACTATTTACCTTTCATTAGATCATCATTAGTGGGGGACTGGAGGAATTTAATAGATAATACTTTCATGATAACGTAGTTTATTTTAGTTGAGGCTACAAGAATCTCTATCTATATTTTGCACACCTTGTGGACTTCGAGGACCTCCATAAAGAAGAATCTCCTCTTGTGGCCTACATTACAAGTTTTAATAGAGCCGTATATTTTATAACATAGTACAAAGTGTCAACTAGAAAAAAACATTCAAAAGGGTGAACTGATTGAGGTTTGGGATGTGAAGAATTTGATAGTAGAAAGGCTTGAAGATTGATGACATGAGTTGGAGCTTTTAGTCTTGTGATAGTTATTAAAGCCTGTAAAACAATATATCAGGAAACAACCAAGTGCACTAGGCATGAACCAGGGTTGTGCAATACATTCAAGATAAACTAGATAAAATCATTTATCATTATGAAAAGGCTATAAATGATTGCATCTAGCTAGACTCGAATGCATTTCACACCCCTAATTCATGCCTAGTGCACCTCTTGTTGCTTGATAGATTATTTTAGGGGATTTTATTACCTATTATGAGATCAAAACCTCATACTCAAGTTTTCAATCTTCAAGCCTTTCTACTCTCAGATTCTTCACATCCCCCACCTCAATTAGTTCACCCTTTTGAATGTGTTTTTTTTAGTTGACACTATTAATCAACTGATGGAAATGATGAAGACCAGGTGATAATAGGTATATATGTTTGTAGAAATGGTTAGATCAGTTATTATTTTTTCATTGATGTCAAACAATTGATTTACTAATTTTTATTGAGTTACCATATCATAAGAAGGAAAAGTTAAATGAGTGAAAAATACAAATCAGACAATGATGAAGTAATCTTGATATAGTTTCTTGCTACAATATATTTGATATTATCAAGTCGGTACACTTGTTTGATTAATTCAGAGATTGCAAAGAGTTAAGTTATGATTGAAAAGAGTTTTTGATTAAGGTAAAAGCAGGTTTTGAAGGGAACCCCGAAACCCTTTAACAAAACAAAGAAAGGAAAGGCACAAAAAGCCCCACAAGCAACAGACTGGCCCAAGGATGGGAACAATCAACAGAGGGTCAAAACCTAGATTTAGCAACAATTACATTCAAGACAAAAAGCACAAAAGAACAGCTGGAAAGAAAACAGAGAGGAAACCCGCCAGCACCAAGATCAAAGCAAAGATTGCAGAAGGCTTTCAGAGTCCACCAGATGAGTCTTCATAGTCATCACATTCTCTCTCAGCTTTTGGAGGTCCGGATCCTCATTCTTCTGCACCTTGGATCTAGTGCGAGTTCCAGGTCCTGAGTGCTGGGAAGAAACAGGGTGATCAGCATTGTCTTTATTGTTTTCTAGCCAATTGCTCAGAGAACACAGATTCTCAAGCATATCCTTCATTCCAGTGTTAACCAGCGTGAGCAAGTGTTTCAACATTTCTTCATTCCCATAAATCTTCTTCTGAATGGGAATCATTGCTGCTTCAACAACATTTCTAATTTTTTCCTCAACATCATCATTAACAGAAGCGTTGTGATTTTGGGAGATATCATTCCTGATAATATTAATGGTTTCCTCAATCATGGAGCTCTTTTTCTCCAGTTTAATGCATCTATTTTTGAGTTCCACTAGATCAGATTGAACCCACTTATCCAAATTATAACTGTATATAGACTTATTCTTTGCAATTTCCAGAGGAGACATGATAGTAGTCCTTCTCACCTCGTTGTCCATCCTGCGGATATCTCTTTGGAGAGACTGAAATTTACTCCCCTTGAAAGTTCTATCTCTATCCTCTTTCCTATTATCCTTCTCATGGCTCGGGGACTCATACGGCTCAGAATTATCCTCTTCAAGAACTTGGAAGCTATTATCCCCTGAGTGTTCCGCATTACTATCAATTGTTTTAATGTCTACTTCTTTATTCTTCACAGTCACAGTCCCTTTAGTCTCCTTTTCAACAGAGTTCTCATTAATCAGACCAGAATTAACTTTTTCCCCAGACTTAGGTAAGATACTTCTACCCTTAGCATTAATATTTTCATGGTCCACCATGACCTTCTC
>MU226169.1:890474-916936 GCA_018584345.1 Thuja plicata
GGGGGGAGATACTTTCTCTTTCCAAACAGCCCTTGGTTCTTTCTTTTTGGCTTTGATGGTATGATTTAGGGGACATTGTTTTGCCTAATGACCAGTTTTTTTGCATGTAAAGCAGGCAAATGGGATAGTTTCATATTCCACGACTTGATTGTATGTTCCCAGTTTAGAGTTAATAGAGATAACTTCCGGAAGATCTGTCTTTTGATTGATATTAACACATATCCTAGCATAGACTAACCTGGTCTTAGCCACTGTCATTGGATCTATGGTTAAGAGTTCCCCAAAAGAACGAGCCAGGCCCGAGAAGACATCTTCGTGCCAGTATTCCAGAGGAAGTCCCTGGAATCTAACCCATACTGGTGCTGATTCAAACATATCCATATTGAGATCCAAATTTGTCCCCCACTTTTGGAGGGATAAAGATGATTTCCCAAATAACCATGGACCTCCACACAGAACTGCAGAAAGATCTTCAGAGCTAGAAAATTCAAACGTAAAAAATCCTTTTAGAAGAGCAGCAATATCAACTTGACCTTTTAATCTCCATTTCCTTGCAGCAAAAGCCCTAACAATGTCTATGTTTGGCCTTGGACCCATAAATTTCACTATAAGCGTATTCTTCATAAGTGCTACAGTATGATCTATCAGAGAATCAGGTAGGGAAATGCTAAAAAGACCTTTCTCAAGAATGGACGTATTGTCAACTAAAGGAAATGAAGATTTTCCAGTAGGTTTCACTCCAAAAAGAGAAGACCAATTTCCATTAGCTTTATTCTTACCTAAAGGTTGTCCATCATTTTCTTTAGAAGACTTACCTTCACTATCTTTTATCTTTAGTACATCTTCGGGGATTTGGAATCTTGATAGAGGGGATACCACCCTTGTCTCTTTTGTGGAGCCCTCCCCAGCTGCAACTTTTTCCTTTTCCTGACTCGCTGGCACGGGTAACATCTGAGCATTGCCAGAAAGCACTTTCCCACTCATTTCATTTTTCAAAATGTCCCATTTTCCTCCTTCTCGAGGGGGCTGACGGTCTGAATCTTTTTCCCCTTCCCCTTCCTTATCTCCTTCCTTGAAGCTCCTGCTACCATCTGCAAGATTCGACTGCACTCCTCCATCCACAGATTTCCTTCCCTTAGGGGAATTCAAATTCCCTCCAACCCACTGATCTCCTCCGCTCCCGCTCAAAGTTACTGAGTATAGGATATTGATTAAAAATGATGATAAGATTGAATTTAATACAAAGCTATGATGATGTGGATGTTGTTAAGAATTAAAGGAAGTTTGTTAGAAGATCTATGAGTGATAAAATTCAATGAGAAGATCTAAGGCGAAGATTAAACAGTTAAACCTGATAATTAAAGTTCCAATAAAAATTTCAAGTTAGGAGGTAAAAGTTAAACAGTTTATCGAGCGAAGATTTGTGAAGAAGATGATCGAATGAATGAGTGCAAATTATGCAAAACCTAAGCAAGGAGATTAAGAAGAAAAAGTTTGTCTATATAAATGATGAGAAATAAATAGAGATAGAGATGCTGGTGAATTGACATGAGAAGAAGAAGAAGTTGAAGAACAAAGTTACCAAGCATAACAAAGAAGAAAAAAGAGAAAAATCTATAGTCTAAAGAAGAGACAAATGGAGTATGTGATGCCAGCATTCATGTGAGCATTGATGAGCCTCTTAAAAGGCCATCTTTTCAAATGTTTCTTACTTTCTTTTTCAGCAGTTTGCTTGCAAAGAAGATACTTTAAACTTATGGTTTTATATGTATATTTTATATATGTAAAGACATAAGTAGGTAAATGGATGGTAAGAACATGGTGTATTTTCTTGGAATTGATGGGTATAAGTTGTAGGATATAAGTAGTTACATGCTAATGAATAATCCTATTTCCTATGCTATGTTTATGGGTAGTCTCCTTCTTGTAGCTGAATGTCATGCAAGAGTATCAAATGGAAACTAACACTTCTTTCCTAGTATTAAATGATAAAATATATATATGTATCGAAAGTTGTGTATGCTAACCATTTTGTAGGGATCAAGTCATGGCGCATTCAAGAACAACATCATGGTGCTGAAGTAGTCAATGACAACCATTTCTGCAAAATTGCCATTGTGCCGAGGAATTAAGAAAGCAGTTGAAGAAGGGCATGCCGCAAGAATTTCATGAAGGAACAATTCAATTCAGTTCCTAAGTAAACACAACACACAGATCTAGAGCCACCACATGCTATATTCTAGGAACAAATTTAAGACTTACTCTTGCTGATTGATGTTTTCTATTATGAGCATTATGTATCCATTAGTGATCCTCATTAATGGAGTGATCCTAGATTTAGGGAGTAGTTTAGTTTCTCTTTAAATACGCTGACTATTGTAACTCTTAAAGTTAGTCGAGTTAGTTGATGTATTTTCTAAAATAGAAGTTGATATTGTAACACTGTTTACTTTCCAAGTATATTTTCTCCATGAATGAATAGAGTGCATAATTTGAGTTTCATTCTCTTATCTTGATTGTATGTCTATTCACTCATCCAAGGGAACCCACTTGGTGAGTGAATCACTTTGTTAGATTAGAAGTTATTTCCTTGTTCATTAAGAAGTAAGTAGAACTCTGCTATTCCTGCAGCCACTGGTAACAGAACTGGTAGACTATTCCTATAGCATAGGTGAGTAGAGTAACTCCTATTCATGATTACTATTTTCTTAGAGTAAACGCATTTACTTGAAATAGTATAGATTCCTAAAGCTTAATGTATTTCAATTCCATCAGAATATCCATGAGAATCAAGAAGGTTTGAAGCATATGCTTTGCAAATACCATTCCAAGTTTACGTCTCTGGTCGATAATTAAATGAGACTAATCTACTTAGCAGCCATTTAGGGTGTCCAATCCTAAAATAGTAGTCCAATACTATGTTTTTCTAAGAAAATTGTTGAGCCAAGCATTTTTGGTGCCGCTGCCGGGGATGGTGTTAGTTCAAACTTACTTTGGTGTTCATGTTTCCAGTTTTCATATTCTAGGATTTAATTTCAAGCAATCCTTTTATGCATAGAAGAAGATATTCTCGTGGTAGATTCCTTCCTTGTCAATACCAAGCAGAACCATTTAACATTTTCAATCTTGAGCCAGAGGAACCCTGAGTTGAGAGTGAAGAAGAAGACCTGTTTGAAAATCTATTTGCTGATGCCCAAGGAGAAATTTCATCACCATCATCCTCTGAAGAATCACTACATTTGCATGTCCTCTTTGATGAGCCTGAGTATCAAGACAATCCATTAGCTCTTATTATTTATCAACCACCAGCACTAGGACCTCCTCCAAGGATGGCTTGGCCTACCTTTCCATTCCCAATTCCTCCTCAACAAGGTAACCAAAGCCTAAAGAACATACCAGCCACTGCACTCCCAAAATTCTATGGCCTTATCACTGAAGATCCAAAGACCTTCCTTTTTGAGTTTGACATCCTTTGTAGGAGTTGTGACTACACAAATAACACCCATAAGATGAATTTGTAAACGTCAACTCTTAAAGAGGCTTCTCTAAGGTGGTTCATGGGCCTTGGAGCTAATGATATAGCAAATTGGAATGCCATGAGAAACATGTTTCATTCCAAATACAAAGAGTACTATAGAGGATGAGATTTAAAGGGAGATGACATTTTCAAAATGTCACAAAAAGAGGATGAAACCTTGGAGAACTATGTTTCCAGGTTTATGTTTAACCTGTAGCGCAATACTCAACACCAATTGAATGAGGGATCATAGAAGCATATGTTCCTCAAAGGTGTCAATGGTGGAAGGATAGAAGCCTTGGACCTAATGGCTGGTGGGGATATCACTCAGAAAAACTGGGAAGATATTAAGACTGTATGTCTGAATTATTGAAGAGCTATAGTAAAAAAAGGAAGAGGACTAAGAGATATGCCTCATAAGACAAACAATTAAGGAGTATCAAAGATAGAGCTATCCAACCTCCTATCTGAGTTCAAACAAGAAATTATCAATGATGTGGCCACTCAAATAGACAACATGAAATCCTGGAGGAAGAAGGAGGATGCAGAAGCTATGCTAGATTAATTTTTCTCCCACTGCAGAGAGAAGAAAAGAAATAGTAAGTGCAAAAATATTGCATCCATGGACACTACCTCTATGCCCACCGAGTTATAAGTGATAGATGAGTAGAATGGAGAGGTTTTCTACGTGTCTCAAAGATGACCATGGGTTCAGAGACAAGGTATGCCTCAAGAACCCCTAAATAATTCTGGTTATAATAATAATAGTAATGAGTGGCCAAATCAAAACCCCCAAAATTCTAGCCCTTGAGGACAGAATTGGAATCATAAATGGTCTAACCAACAACCATAGTATAACCAAAACTATCAACAGCCATAGTATAACAAAAAATTACAACAACAACCTCCATTTAACCCATATGAGCAATAGTTTAACCAATATCAGCATCCGCAACACAATAACCAATGGCAACCACATGGTAACTGGCAACATCAAGTGGGGACCCAATCAGCCTAATTAGCAGGAAGCTATCATGCCTCCACCTTAGCAACAAGATATTATGCCTCCACCTCTTGCAACCAATAGTAGTCCTTAGAAGCCACAATTTCCTGCACAAACAAATCCAAATCCTAATAACAAGCAACAAGCTTATTCACTGCAGGTGAATAACATCCACCTACGATCAGGAACTACATTGCCTGGGCCTAGGGCACCCATAATAACTGATGTTTATAATTCTGAGGAAATTTCTGAAAATCAAAACACTGTTGTTCCATCTATTCCACCACCTACTCTAGTTTTGAAAACTCCACCTTATTCGCCAAGATTGGCTCAACAATCAGCACCACCTAAAGAGAATCCTATTGCAACTACAACTGATATGATTGACTAACTAAAGCAAATGATTGTCCAAATACCATTATTAGATGCCCTCAAATAAATTCCCATTTATAATAAAGCAATCAAGGAAGCCTTTATCAAGCACCCTGGTAGGAAAAAGAAAGATCCTGATACCGTCCATGTTCTTGGGTAACTTTTTTTTATCTTATTCTCAGTAAAACCTTAATGCCTAAATACTCTGATCTAGGGAGTCTAGTGGTTACCATTCACATTAATGGTATACAAATACATAATGTATTGGTTGATTTAGTGACCTCCATTAATGTAATGACTATGGATGTGTTGTTAAGACTTAGAATCATGGGGTTGAGGGAAACACCTACCATTCTCTAGTTAGCTGATAATTCCACTATCAAGATAGATCGTATGGTAGAGGATATTTTTGTCACACTTGATTCCTTGGATAACCCCTTAGATTTCATCATCCTGTCCCCCAAAGCCACACTAGGAGGATATCCATTAATCCTAGGAAGGCCTTGGTTGGCCATAGTAGATGCTTGCATTTCATGTCGCTCAGGAAAAATGACCATATTTGGTGGCATTCATACCAAGAAATTAACTCTATATTCTCCAGCCAAACCCCAAGCTAAACTTGACCAAGTTGTCTGGCCATATCTAGGAGATGCTTCCCTCGAAGACAATTCAGTACATCAACTTATGGTTATTGGTAGAGATCCATTTATGGCCTCACAAGAGGAAGATGACATACTAGTAGAAATCCTTACAAACTAGTATGGCTCTGAAGAACCCTCTTGTCTTGTCCCTGACTATTCCCTACAAACCATATTGCCCAAGCAGTCCTCATCTAAGTTTCTTGCAGCACCTAATTATCTCCATACTTTGCTACCCCATGAGATAAAGTCACCCTCATTTGCAAAAGTGCTTATGCTGGATAAAGTCAAAAGAGTACAAATTTCCTTAGGTAAGGAATTGAATGTCAATAAGAATCTCACCGAATCTTAGATGTCTATCCTTCTCCAGCCTGTAAAAGAGAGTTAGTAAGCTTTTTCATGGGACTATATTGACATGAAGGGACTTGACCTAAAATTGTGTACCCATAAGATCTATATAAGTCCTGAGTCCAAACCTATTAGGAAAGCCCAGAGAAGAATAAACCCTGCACTAAGAGATATAGTAAAGGTTGAATTACAAAAACTCCTCCAAGCTGGCTTTATATATCCTATTTTTGACAGCCAGTGGGTCTCCCATCTTGTAATTGTCCCAAAGAAATGTGGAAAATGGAAAGTTTGTGTGGACTATAGAGAGATTAATAAAGCCACAAAGAAAGATCACTTTCCATTACCCTTTATTGACCAAGTAATTGACAACCTTTCTGGTAAGAAGTATTTTTCATTCCTGGATGGTTTTAGTGGCTACAACCAGATCCAAATATCACCAGAAGACTAGGAAAAAAAAACGTTCGCTTGTCTATGGGGAAAATTTTCTTATTTTGTCTTGCCATTTGGATTATGTAATGCACCTGCTACTTTTTAGAGGGCAGTAATAAGTATTTTCTTTGACATTGCTGCTGACTGTGTTGAAATATACATGGATGACTGCACTGGATATCAAACTACATTCGAAGAGGCTCATGCTAATTTGGGAAAAGTTCTTAAAAGATGTCAGGACTACAACCTCTCACTTAATAGTGAGAAGTGTTATATGATGATGGAGGAGGGAGTTGTCCTAGGGAATTACCTCTCACCCTTTGGCATATAGGTTGATCCTGCAAAGATTGCAGTCATCATTACATTACCCACTCTAGCCAAGTAGAAGGAAGTTCAGAGTTTTCTTGGTCATGCCGGTTACTACAGTAGATTTATTAAGAACTTCAGCCAACTTGCCTCCCTATTGTACAATCTATTGAAGAAAGAAGAAGAATTTGAATAGATAGCTAACTGTGAACTATCATTTCAGCAGTTGAAAGATGTGTTGACAAAGACCCCTATTCTTAGAGGACCCAATTGGAAGCTTCCCTTTCATATCCACACTGATGCATCTGACTATGTTATTGGGGCAGTGCTAGGACATAAATAAGGTATAGTTGAGCACGCCATTTATTATATAAGCAAAAATATGCAAGGTTCTAAACTAAATTATACTGTTACTGAAAATGAACTGCTTGTTGTAATCTATGAACTTAATAAATTTAGGCATTCCATAACTAGTTATGAATTATTTTTTTATACTGATCACTCAGTAATCAAATACTTGATGAAAAAACCCGCCACCTCTGGTAGGTTAGCTCACTGGTTATTCCTCATGTAGGAGTTTGATATAACTATCATTGATAAACAAGGAAAAGCTAATGTGGTGGCTGATTTCCTCTCTAGATTACAAGTTCTCGATGATCCTACAACAACTAATGATAGCTTCCTAGACAAGCACCTATTATTTGTTGCAACTTACAATCCATGGTATGCTGACATCGCCAACTACCTTGCTATAGGAAGAAGACCACCTCATTTTTCATCTTGTGAACGCTAGCTACTGGTTGAGAAAAGCTTCAACTTTTAATGGATATCTAGATTTATGTTTTACATAGGTCCTGATCAAGTCACTCATAGATGTGTTCGCCAAGATGAGACCTATGACATCCTTCCGGCTTGTCATGATGATCCATGTGGTGGCCATTTTGTAGGAAAAATGACAACATACAAGGTATTGACAACTGGATATTATTGGCCTACCTTACATAAAGATGCAGCTAAGCATACCAGGAATTGTGACCAATGCTAGAATATGGGTCATCCAACCAAGTCTGATGAAATGCCCTTGCAACCTCAGGTGGTGGTGACACCATTTAACAAATGGGGCATCAACTTTGTTGGTCCCATCGAGCCATCTTCCCATGGTAAGTCTTATATCTTAGTATGCACTAACTACACCAAAAAATGGGTTGAAGCAAAGGTAATGAGGCATGATAGGGATCATAAGGTAGCAAAGTTTCTCTATGAGTTTATCTTTACAAGGTTTGATGTACCTCGTGAAATAGTAACAGATCAAGGTGCATAGTTTACATCTAATCTTATTATTGAATTGATGAATGAGTACACAGTGAGGCATGGTAAATCTTCACCATACCATCCTCAGGCCAATGGGTAGGCTAAGATAAAAAATCAGGAAATTGAGGCCATTATAACCAAAAAATTTGTTGTTCACAAAAAGGATTGGGCTACCCGCCTTCCTGAAGTCATTTGGGCTTATCGAACAACTTGGAAAACCATGATTGGTTTTACACCTTTTGAACTGGTTTATGAGAAAAATGAATCCATGCCTATTGAGTTTCACCATAAGACTCTTAGAATAGCATTAGAGTTAGATATCAACCTTACCATGGTACAAGAGGATAGGCTCCTGCAGCTTAATGGATAGGATGAGTATAGGAAGTCTGCACTTCACAACACCAAACTAATTCAAAAGTAGAAAAAGAAGTGGCATGACAGATTCATCAATGATAAGAAATTTTCCATTGGTGATTGGGCCTCTTTCTATGACTCACACTATCAGCATACTCTAGGAAAATTTTAGACCCGGTAGTTAGGGCCTTACGAAATAATCTCAGTTTTTGACAATGGTGCAGTTCAACTTTCTATCATTGATCCTGTGTGATTCAAATTGCTTGTCAACGGGCATCATCTTAATATCTACCATAAACCCATGAGTCATCAGGACTTCCTACAGCATTTCTAGGAAACCATGAGCACCCACACTCTTGCAGCCGAAGCATCTGGTTCTTCCACCCAGGTTTTTGCCAATCTATGATTTTTATCCCAGATTTCATAATAAACATTTCACTTCCTGTGAAATTATTTCTCCGCAATAAAATACACTTCACCTCCTCTCTCTACCATGTGTTTGTACCATTGCATCACTCCATTAGTGCGTGTAGCATAGTAGAACACTCTTCCTGCAGCACCTCTCAGGTTAGTAACACATACTTTTGCTTGTATATTATTTTATTCATTTTTTTATTTTGGAATAAGTGTTCTTTTATTTTTTATAACTCTTTCATAAAAAGGCTTGGTGGGACCCATGCCTTACACTTAGCTGGGGGGAGGGATTATTTAATGCTTGTTTCAAAATATTTCCAAATCAATTTTAGCATGCAAAAAGGCAAACTTTATTTCTTGTCTTTTCATAGTGACCGCTGTCATGTGGAAGCTTACATGTCCTTCCATGATTAAGTCATCATGATTTGAAAGCCATTAAAAGTTAAGGTTCACTTAATAATGACATTTTCATGATGTGTTAGGGTGGTAGACCTTAAAATGAATTTATGAATACCATTCAAAATAATGCTTATTTTCCTACAATTAAAAGCTATTTTGTACTTCATTTTTTCTTGTAAAAAAAAACACCCTGAGTTCGTAAGGAGTCCTGCATTTTTCTAGTTTTCTATAGCATCTATTGAGCTCCTACAGAGCCATTTTTTTCATTCACAATGGGTGGAGACCTTCAGAGGCATGAGCCTATAGATCATCAAGCTCTACTTGGGGACCCGATCGCCTGTGAAATGTTTTAAAGAAGGCGATGGCTGGATTACTGCCTTAGCCTTAATGTCTTTGATGAAGAAATTTCTTTCCAATTTATAAATAATTTGAAAAATGGGTTTGCAATGGCTAAGGGTCTGAGGATAGAATTCTTAGAGGACATCATGGTAGAAGTTTCAAAATTTCCACAGGAATGAGAAAAATGGAGTAAGGATATTGACTTCCGCTCAGCCAGGGCACAATTTACCCTACATGGTGACCCACGATTGGACGTTGATAAGAAATAGGGAACTTCAAGAACATCATTACCCATGGAGTATATGCAGCCAGCTACATTCATAATATCCTACTTCACTTGTGAAGGCCATTACAAGTACCTCCATGGACTGTATTTCAAAATTTTGAGCGCCCTCCGCCATGAAAGAAGGCCAGTAAACTTACCTAGTTTTCTATTTAATATTATGAAAAAGAAATCATCTCTTGTACAGTTAGGAAAAGCTCAATCTATTTCCCATAATTATTTAATAAAATTATTCATAGAAAAGGAATTAATTAAGTAATCAATTGGGACCTAGGATGAATTCTTGGCCATGGAGGAAATAACACCTAGAATGGTTGGCCCTAGAGTCCCGGGTGTAGGAAGAAGGGTTAAAACAACAACGGGGGTTCCTAAGATAATACAAAAAATAGAGGCCATTCCTAAAGAGTCTTCTTCTAAACCTACCCTACCTAGGAAAAGAGCCTGCAATGTTAGTACTCATGTGCCTGATAAAAAGAAAGGTAAAACTAGGGAAGCCGATGTCACTCCTGATATTTCACCTTCTGAGGAAACTAGATCTGCTACCATGAAGGATAAAGGTAAAACCATAGAGGAAGAGGGTATGACTCCAGAAAAACAACCACCTAGTAATGAAGATGTTAGTAATCTAGCTAAGGAACCCTTTCCCTCTCCCGAGGAGGCAACTCCAGAAGAACCTTCTGTAGCCATTATGGAGGAGGTGTCCACTAGTGGGAAGAAATGTAAAGATCCTCTGAGCTCTTTTCAAACCCCTATCAGGAAGAGTGCTAGACTTTCTGCTAATATCAGTAAAGCGGACAAAATCCCTGATCAAGTTATAAATGTTGAATCCTCTGAGTCTACAGAGAATTCCTCTTCGGAGGCAATGGCTCCAAAAAGAATAGATAGTGACACCATGTCCCACATTGTGAATGATGAAGTTATAACTAACCCACAAGTTGATTACATCCTCATAGACAGTGATAATGATTCTGAGGAAACTGAGGGATTTTTCAATAACTCTGTTGGGAAAGATACTGATGAAAATTTAGAAAACCTACATCTTGATGAATTCCCTACAATAGATGAGGACATTGTTGAAGAGGTGTTTGAACAAATGAGTAGAGATAGATTGGACACACTGGTCAAGGAAGCTGAGCCATCCCAAGTGGATGATTCTATAAAAACCCTTGTCATATGGAGAGGAAAAACTTCGATTGATGAATCCTGCCAAGTAGATGATTCAATGAAAACTCATGACAAAGGAAAAGGGGCTATTTCCACTGAAGAGGAAGTAGTAAGAATCCCTCGACCTGCATTCGAGTGGATTGATATTATTCAGTAGGGACCCATGGCACCACTAGATTTATCAACACCTTTAGTAGTAGGATTGAGTTTATACCAAAATTTTATTTGGGAAAAGGCACAATGGCAACTGGAAACAGAAAAAATGAAAAGGATCATTGAGGAGAAGGCTTATCAACTAGAACAAAAAAAAAATTAGGTTGTAGTATTGGAGAGGAAAATTGAGTAGATCACTAAATTGATTCATGAAACAATGGCATGTAGGTCACCATCTCCATTTTATGCTTTGTTCCTTAAAGAAAAATTTGTTAACTTTCAATTGACTCAGATTGTAGAGGGATTAAATCCTTCTATTTCTACACCTCACAAATTTTATGATGCCTTCCAGTCAGCTCCCATCTCCATTAAAAACCTATTATGTGAATTGTATTTATACAATCTTGCTGTGCCAGAAAATAGGGATTGAAATTCACTTCTATACATGGGAGATGTTTAGCTAAGGGTAGTGATGTCTTAGATTTAGAATTAGATTAGCAGAGAGCATCAAGATTTACTATAGAGAAGAAGTGAGATAGATAGGCCCCTCATGATGAGGCCTAAAGTTCAGAGTTCTAGATAGACTTTCCTTGATTGGATCTCAATTACAATGAATCCTAGTGGATCCCGCAAAGTCCTTCTAGTCAGAGAGTAGGCATACACAGATTGGGAACAACATTAATCACAAGATATTGATCCCACAATTGTAGCTTGCAGACAGAGGTGGGTATATATTTCCCATGACTTAAAAATCATGGAACATCATTCTCCATAGAATTTAACTCTTGCCACTCACCGAGCCCCATGGTTTATAGTGTTGGGCCGATCACAACTTAATTATTGGATTCCCTTAAGGTTTCAACCTCCTATCCTCCTGCAGCCTTTACTTGCTGTAAATGAGAATGCAGAAGATCATGATATATCTCAGGAAAGATAGAGGTGGGAAAGACTTTAGGACAACCATGGGTATTTCAACTATGTTTCTGATGAACCAGGTGAAAAGACCACCAACAACCTGAGGCTTAGGACTAGGATCTATAATTTCATGATTGCTGGCGACCAGCAATAGTGTAGTTTGGGGGAATGATGAGCCTCTTAAAATGCCATCTTTTCAAATGTTTCTTACTTTCTTTTTCAGCAGTTTGCTTGCAAAGCATATACTTTAAACTTATGGTTTTATATGTATATTTTATATATGTAAAGACATAAGTAGGTAAATGGATGGTAAGAACATGGTGTATTTACTTGGAATTAGTGGGTAGAAGTTGTAGGATATAAGTAGTTTCATGCTAATGAATAATTCTATTTCCTATGCTATGTTTATGGGTAGTCTCCTTCCTGTAGCCGAATATCATGCAAGAGTATCAAATAGAAACTAACACTTCTTTCCTAGTATTAAATGATAATATATATGCATTGGAATTTGTGTATGCTAACCATTTTGTAGGGATCAAGTCATGACGCATTCAAGAACAACATCATGGTTTTGAAGGAGTCAATGATAGTCATTGCTGCAAAGGTGCCATCGTGATGAGGAATTAAGAAAGTAGTTGAAGAAGGGTGTACCACAAGAATTTTGCAGAGGAACAAGTCAATTCAGTTCCTGAGTAAACTCAGCGTGTCGATCTAGAGCCACCACATGCTCTATTATGGGAAAACCTTGAACACTTACTCTTGCTGATTTATGTTTTCTATTATGAGCATTATGTATCCATTAGTGACCCTCATTAATGGAGTGATCCTAGGTTTAGGGAGTAGTGTAGTTTTTCTTTAAATAAGTTGACTATTGTAACTCTTAAAGTTAGTCGAGTTAGTTGACGTATTTTCTGAAATAGAAGTTGATATTGTAACACTATTTACTTTTTGAGTATATTTTATCCATGAATGAATAGAGTGCATAATGTGAGTTTCATTCTCTTATCTTGATTGCATGTCTATTCACTCATTCAAGGGGGGCCCACTTGGGGATTGAATCACTTTGTTAGATTAGAAGTTATTTCCTTGTTCATTAAGAAGTAAGTAGAACTCTGTTGTTCCTGCAACCACTAGTAACAGAACTGGTAGACTGTTCCTGTAGCATAGGCAAGTAGAGTAACTCCTATTCATGATTGCTATTTTCTTAGAGTAAACACATTTACTTGAAATCGTATAGATTCTTGAAGCTTAATGTATTTCAATTCTATAGGATTAGCCATGATAATCAAGAAGGTTTGAAGCATATACTTTGCAAATACCATTCCAAGTTTACGTCCCTAGTCGATAATTAAATGAGACTAAATAATCTACTTAGAAATCATTTAGGGTGTCCAACCCTAAAATATCAGTCCAATACTATGTGTTTCTAAGACAATTGCTTATCCAAGAAAGCATAAAAGATCTTACCCAAGCAAAAGGTAGTTTCTATATTTATAGATCAAAGTTTATTGTTGCTTATTAGAATTTATAATAGAGAAAATCTCTTAACTAAGTGGAATTGAAATTCCTATTTATAAATCCTAGACATAGGTAAGATTCCAAAAGAGTGTTTAAAGTCCTCTATCAAGGTCACTCCTGACATGGTGAAGAACTTAATAGATCTGAGGTAAATCCCTTTATAGGGTCACATCTAGAAAATATTTTTGTAATCTTTAACATGATAAGTTCTTAACTGTGCGTACTTCAGAAAGGTGCATTTTTATTATGGGTCATAATTCCCACATAATATTTGTTAGAGTAATAGTCTCTCGGGTTATTAATTAAATCATTATGATCTAATTACTAACTCACCTATTCACTCTAGTTGCTTAAGCTAACCTTAGGTTTTCCTTTTTAGCATTTTGTGATTCCTTTTATAAGGATTCACCTCTTTGTATTTCATAAGGAGTTTTCACATCGTATTGTATCAGATTGAAACATATTGTTAATAATATATTCTTTCATGTGCATATGATGTCTCTGGTATTTTGGCCTCCATAGATTTTTCTTCTTTTGTTCTTTGCTTCTTCCATGTGACAGGGTTATGCATGCAGGTGTTCTTGGGAGAATAGGTGTCTACCTATTCTAACAATATTTTCCTGTATTGTGTTTCCTCATTGAATCTGGTGTTAACTGAGTGTGAATTATTGATTTTCATATTATGAGATGTATATTTGTTTAAGTTATTAAGTTATTTGGTGAGTAAGTTATTATTATATTCAGTTCTACCGAGTGAATAAGTGAGCTACATTTTATGTATTTAATTATGATTTTTTCCTATTCACCCCCCTCTCAATGGGACCAAAAATCGGTATCAGAGCTTTGGTTCTCTAAACTATTAAGTTTAATAGGACTTGAGTCAAGAGCTAAAGATATATAAGTAGGAAGCACCAAAGTTGAATAGGTAACATTTCTCTACATGGAAAGGAAGAATGTGATTGCATGTGTCTGGTATAGGAGAATGTGGAATTTATTTTCTTGATAATGAATATGTCTCACCTACTACAGAACCTTTGACAATTACTAAGAAAGATAGAAGAAACAACACACAAAATTCATGACTGAGATTGCTTCTACACTTACCAACCATGAATATGATGAACTTGATGGATGTACAACTTTGAAAAAATGTGGGATAATCTTATTTTGACCTATGGTAGAGATCATAATGTTCATAAGGTAAAATAATAAATTCTGAGAGGTATATTTTATTCAATGAGAATGAAAGATGGAGAAAACATAATACAATATAGTACTAGACTTAAGGAGATTGTTAAGTCTATCAGAGGAGCTGGTGGAGGCATAACAAAAGAAGATGTTACAAGAAAAATGTTGAGAACCCTCTGATCGAGTTATTTTATTCGAGTATCTTCTATACAAGGGTTAAAATCCATTCCTTAGATGAATGTTTCACTTGATGCTACTATTAGTAAGTTGGTTGAATTTGAGATTAATAATTTTGATAACAGTTTACCTGCTACATCTAAGATTAAGTCTGCATTTAAGTCATCTTTAAAGATTGGAAGTTCTAAGGTGTCTAGATGATGCCAGGAAGGATGGAGAATAGGGGCCCAAAGCACTCCCATCTATCCAAGCCTCCTCATAGAACAAATCAGAATCAACAACACAAAAAGGGCGAGAAGAAACAACATAAGTTTATATTATTTCATAAAACTTATTACATGTCGCGCTATAAGGCCTTCCCGGTTTCAACCATATACATTCATATATTTGCAAGATAATTTCCATACATGTGAGGTCACAGACCTATGATCTGAATATGCTAATATTATCTTCTATATCTCAAATTGATACCCAAATTCCTACTGCCTAATCTAAGAATAGAAAACCAAATATATACAAGGGTCCATGAAAGAGGTTGGCACTCAGATCCTAAAGATCCAACATAAGAAAAAAAAAAGACCTAGTTTAGGTCCACACACATCCCAATGATAGATCCCAACATTAATTATGCTAAGGAAATTAAATGCTAAAGTCATCCAGAAGATTCAATGTCAAAATACCCAACTCGGTAAGATGGCCAACAAAGCATAGATACCAGTTGGTGAAACCCACCAAGTAGCCAAAAAAATACTAAGACCCATTATTAAAGAAAGAAAGAAACAAATAACCGAGCCTAAGAAAAAAACAACAAGTCTTCAACCAAGCAAATAAAATCAGTTACTGAACAATTTACCGAGCAGCCTCCAACAAGCTACTAAACCAAATAAAATATTTTTTGGTTCATTAGGATTGCCAAAGAACCCAAGACTCTCCAGGATCAAACACTTGGGGTTATAAATGATTCTTTGAATCATAAGTTAGGTCCAACTTGAATTGAATCCAACTAAGATTAAGAAATTCAATATGAGTCCTCAATCGGTATGTTCTTTCATTTTATCAGATACTCCATGTAATTCTTTTCTCTTGTACTTCTATCAATTTTGTGTTTCAAACTCTGCTCAACTTCTTCCATCTGTTTCTTAGGATAATCACTTGGTATTGTCACTTCTTCATCAGGTTCATGATATTTATACAACTATAAAATTTTGAATATAGGTGATATATCCATATCATTAGGTAATTCTACTTCATAAGAATTTCCACTGTCAAATCTTCTCAATATCTTGCAAGGACCAAATTTCTTCATTTTCAATTTACTATCTATTCCAATAGGAAATATACCTTTCTTCAAATGAACCATAACTGCATCACCAACTTTAGAAGTATTATATCTCCTTGATCTATTTGCATTATCCTTGTATTTCTGATTACTTTTCTCCAATGTATGTGTTTTAACATCTTCATGTAATGTCTTCATAATCTCAATAAATTTCTCTCCTACATCGCTTCTCTTTTCTTCTCTAGAAATATCTCCCAATTCTGATATACCTCTCAGTTGTGTACCCTGAGCAATATCAAAAGGTGTCTTTCTAGTACTTCTATTCATTAAACTATTATATGCAAACTCTTCTTATGCTAACATAAAATCCCAATTACTCGGTGTGTATCCAATTAAGCATTTGAATAATTTACCCAAACTTTAGTTTACAACCTCTCTTTGTCAATCAGTCTGTGGATGAAATGTACAACTATATTTCAACTCTATGTCAAGTTTCTTCCAAAGTGTTTTCCAAAAGCAGCTAACACAATTACTGTCTCAGTTAGAGATGATACTCTTCGGTAATCAATGCAATCTGACAATCTCCTTAAAGAAAAGATTTGATATATATATTACATCTGATGTTTTTTTACATGGTATGAAATGTGTCATTTTAGAAAATCTATCCACAACCACAAATATGGAATGATTACCTCTTTCTTTCCTCAGTAAGCCAATAACAAAATCTATGTTGATATCACTCCAAAGTTTCTCAGGAACAGTGGTGGGTGTATACAAACTAGTATTTTGACTTACTCCTTTTTCAACTTGACAAACCCCACAACTTTTCACAAATTTTTTAACATCCTTATACAACTGAGGCCAAAAATACCTTTCCTTAAGACAACTCAATGTCTTATCAATGTCAAAATGTCCAGCCAAACCACTACTATGTTTTTCCTTGATCAAATAATTTTGCATTGATCCTCTTAGTATACACAATTGAATACCTTTGAACAACATATCTTCTTGAATGAAATAGTCTTCATTCTTTCTTTGTTGATTTGGAATAGACGCTCTGCACACTCTTCACTGCTGAGAAAAATCAGGGTCATTTTCATACAAATTCTTCATGTCATCAAAACCAAGAACCTAAATTATCATTTTAGTCAACAAAGATATTCTACTCATGCATCAGTAAATCGGTTAGAAACACCACTTTTATGCTTTATCACAAATGTGAAACTCTCAAAATACTCTACCCATTTCATATGTCTCTGATTCAACTTATTATGACTACCCAAATCTTGTAAATCTTTATGATCAGTATAAAACACAAATTCACTAGGCATAAAATAATGTCTCCATTTCTTTAGAGCTTGAACAATAGCATAGAATTCTTGATCATACAAAGAATATTCCCTTTTAGCATCATTCAACTTTTCACTAAAGAAAGAAACAATTTTACCTTCTTGAGTCAACACAAATCCTATTGCACTTCCACTTGCATCACATTCAACTTGAAATACCTTATTGAAATCAGGTAAGACTAACACACGTAATTCAGCAAACTTTTGTTTCAAATTCCCAAAACTCTTATCATATCCATGAGTCCATTTGAATTTTGTTTTATCTCCCCTCATTGTCTCAGTCATAGTATTGCAAATAGAACTGAAATTTTTGATAAACTTCCCGTAAAAACTTTCCAATCCATGAAATGATCTTACCTCACTAATATTCTCAGGTGTAGGCCAACTAAGTATAGCTTCAAATTTCTATGGATCCATCTTCAAACCATCAGCTGAAATCACAAAACCTAAATAAACAAGCTCTTCTTTCATGAAGGAATACTTTTTCAAATTAATCAACAAATTTTTATGTTTCAATCTTTGCAACACTTGT
This sequence comes from Thuja plicata, assembly GCA_018584345.1. Lineage (NCBI taxonomy): Eukaryota > Viridiplantae > Streptophyta > Pinopsida > Cupressales > Cupressaceae > Thuja > Thuja plicata. The sequence goes on from MU226169.1 coordinate 908,463, forward strand.
CTTATATACATCAAATGCTCTATTGTAGTCTTACTGATTATCATAATAAAATCCAAGTATAAAATCACACATTTATTCAAGAATTTCTTCAAAACTTCATTCATCAACCTCATAAATGTACTCAGTGCATTAGTTAAAACAAAGGGCATAACTAACCACTCATGAAAACCTTCTTTTGTCTTGAAAGTAGTCTTCCACTCATCACCTTCTTTGATTCTAATACATGATGATATCCACTTTTCAAATCAATTTTGGTAAAATATTTTTTTCTCTTAAACAATCCACTATATCATCCATCCTCGGTATAGGAAAGCTATACTTAACTGCTATCTTATTGATTGTTCTTGAATTAGTACACATTCTCCATTCTCCATTCCTCTTAGGTGCTAGAAATACTGGTACTATACATGGAATCAAACTTTCTCTTATCAAACCCTTGTTCAACAACTCATGAACTTGTCGGTTTAATTCCTCATTTTTAGTTGGTTTCAATCGGTGTGGTGCCTTTTTTGGCAAACTAGCTCCAAGAATCAAATCCATACAGTGACTAGTATCTCTCATCAGTGGAATACCATAACTTACATTATCTGAAATTATCTCCTTGTATTTAGTAAGTAATTTATCAACCTCTATAGGAACTTCATCTTCTCTATTCTAGCTTGGTTTGTTAGGAATCAAAGCATAACAAATATAATTTATTTTTAAATCCTTAACAAACTGTCTACCTTCCATCAAACAAACTTTCATAGATGTACATATTTCTCCAACAGATTCTTCAACTAAAGGTAGCAATATTTTCTTCTTACCATCAACCCAAATAGTATATCCATTCACTCTTCCATCATGTATAGCATGTCTATCATATTGCTAAGCTATAGCCAAAAAAATATGACAACAATTCATTGGCATAATATCACACAACACCTTATCATAACACTTTCCAATTTTCAGATTCACAAAACATTGTTCACTAGCCATTAATGTATGCTTATCCTTGATTCATGAAATCTGATAGAGCTTCGGGTGCTTCATTCTTTCCAACTACAACTTTTTGACCATATCCTCAGTTTCCAGATTCTCCAAGCTTCCATTATAAACAATTACCTTCAAAACTTTGTATGAAACTCTACATCTGGTCTTGAACAAAATTTTCCTTACATGATCTTTCTTATCTTTATTACTCCATAGTATCCTTCTGATCACTATATTTCCTTCCTTCTCACATTCATTCAATGACTCTTCTTGCACTACAACATTTCTTCTACTACTGCTTATATTTCTTGCATGTGTACTCTCAAAGGATCTTTGTCCTTCTTCACCACAATTGTAACAAGTTCCTTGGAACCCTCTTTTGTTATATCTGTTGGAAAGATTGCTACAATGTAGACAATTGTTATTTTGTCATTGATGTCAAACCTTAACTAGTGAGACTATCACTGTATGTTTGAGTACCTTATCCATTGATTGATGAAGATTTTAAAAGAATGGGATAACAAGAAGACCAAGGAAATGGTTGAGTTATGAGTATAAACCAGGGTACTTGATCATTTGGCACTTTGGAAAAGTGATACGTTGTTTATCTAGCACTGACAGTTCACTGGAAGGTCAATGCCAAGAAAAGAAAAGTCAATGCCAAGCAAAGCGAAAGGTGATGCCAAGAAAAGCAAAGATGATGCCGAGCACCAGTGAAATGTCGAGGGAGACCGTGAAATGCTGAGCATCATTATTTTGTTTATTGATGAGATTTGAGATCTATGGCTGACATAATTGATTTTATTGGGATATGCATTATTAATTAAGATTGGTCCATATTCATTTAATGCATGGGAAATCATTATTAACACATGGATTCAATGGTTAATTAATGACTGGATTGGAGAAGCAAATTAAATATAAAGATGGAAATATCTCTTGGATCTGACCTAACCTAAGATCTGCGATCTTGATTAAGTGGCAAAAGATTTATCTGACCTAGATGAAGAGGTATATTATAACCTACTGTGGTTATTTTTAAGATATCGAAGTGGAATGCAAAGTGTTGCATGGTTAATTGACTGATTGGCAAGACCTAAGTAGTGAAGGCTGAATAGAGAAGTAGAGAGAGATTGCTTGACGAATTTCCAAGTAGATCTAAAGTTTGAGATGAGAATGGAGGCCACTCAATGAATTAGCATTAGAGATGAAATTGGATCTAGAGTTGCAAAGTAAGTTGTATGAATCAGATCACACCTACTGATTACTTTCTAGCCATTCTATTAGTTCAAATCCTTTAACTAGGTTGACTTAACAATCATTGTATAAATCCTTTGAACAAGGTGACATTCAGATTGGAATGTTCTAAGTCCTCTAACAAGGCCACTCCTAGCGGGGTGATTAAATCCTTTAACCAGGTCATATTTGACAGTGTGTTTTGTAACCTTTAACAGGGTTGGTTCCTCACTGGGAATTACTTCAGAAGAGTAAAATTTTGGTAGCATGTTACTGGTGGTTTTTCCCATATTGGGGTTCCTCGTTAAATCATGGTGTCTAAATGTGTGAATGTTATTGTTGTGTTTTACTTTTAAGTTTTTGCAAGCTTATTTCATTAGTACAATAAACTGCACACTTTTATTGCTTATTACTACCGGGCAAATTTGAGTTGTTGAAGTTGATTTAAAGTTTTATATGGGCACATCTAGACCCGAGGATAATTGATTCTCCCCACCTCTCAGTTATTATAAATTCATATTAATAATTGGTATCAGAGCTCTGTTCTCTTGAAATTTTTTAAGGTACTTGGAGATAAAGATCAAGATGTATAAAAGGGATGGACCAAATATCAACATGGAAAACTTTCTGCATGGCAAAGTTTGATGAAAATTCATCTGGCTGGTATTGGTGATTCTACTAAATTACATATTGAAATAGAATATGTAGCCCCTAATGGAGTTCTGAATGTTGCACAACTAAGAGAGAAGCATGAACATAATCAAGCAATATTGGAACATACATCATCTCTGAACTATCATGAATTTGAGGACATCAAAGATTGTACAAGTGCAAAGCATATGTGGGATGCCCTTACAACCATCTATGGAGGTGATACGAATGTACGGAGAGCCAAATCTGAAAGCTTGAGAGGTAACTTTGATGATTTAAAAATGCAAGAAGGAGAAAATATAGTGCAATACTATGATAGGATAAAGGAAGTTGTAAATGATATTAGAGGAGCTAAGGGAGTTATTGATGATGATACTATCATAAGAAAGGTACTGAGAACACTCCTTCCTATTTATGCTATTAGAGTATCTGCAATTCAAGAACTGAGATGTACTCCTAATAACAATTTAACTCTGGAAAGTCTGGTAGGAAGACTTACTACATTTGAGATGTCAAATTTTGACAACTATACTCCACAAGTTATTGAATTTGCATTCAAGTCACAGATGGTCATCAACAAATCTAAGAAATGAAAGAAATGTGTGGACAGTGACAGTGACAATGACAACTCAGATGATGATCTAGAAGAGCTTGAGGCACTTATGGAAAGAAGACTAGCAAGAGGAAAAGGAAAATTCAAAGGTAAACTTCCTATTATTTGTTTTTATTGTAACAAAGTTGGTCATATTGCTGCTAGATGCCCTGACAAGAATGAGAAGGATGAAAGAAGGGACAACAAGTATAAAGATAGAAACGATGACTGAGACTATAGATAGTACAAGGACTATAAAGACAAAGGTAAGAAATCTTGCTATATAGCTGAAGAAGCTTCTGAAAGTGAATCTGACAAATCTGATGAAAATGATATAGAAGTAGTGTATGTTGCAGTGAAAGATGATTATGATGATGATGAGAAAACTGCACTAATTTCTTATATGAGTAAAGGTGATCATTGGATTATTGACAGTGGTTGTTCACATCACATGATTGGTGAAATGGACAAATTTGAAACATTAGATCAATGCAAAGGTGGATATGTTAAATTTGGTAATGACACACCTTGTAGAGTCAAAGGGAAAGGATCAATTCAATTGAATAATAAGATTAGATGTGATGATGTATACTGGGTTGATGATGTTAAGTATAACTTTTTGAGTGTTTCACAACTAAACACTTCTGGTTACAGAGTTGAGTTCCATCATAGGAAAGCAAAGATCTATGATACAAATGGAGAATTAGTTGGAGGCGGTGAGAAAACAAAAGGTAACTTGTTTTATTTAGATTTAGCTGAAGAGACATGCTTATTTGCACAATATAATGATGTTTGGCTATGGTGTAAGAGGCTATGTCATGTTAACTTTGATAACTTGGTAAGCATAAGTAAATTGAAAAAGGTTAGAGGGCTGCCTAAGCTAAAGAAACCTAAGAATGTAATGTTTAAGCAATGTCAGTTGGGCAAGATGACTAAATCTAGTTTTAAAAGAAAAACTCATACTTCTGAGAATATTCTGGAATTAGTTCATACTGACCTTTGTAGACCTATTGGTGAGAAAAGATACTATGGAGACAAATATTTTATTTTATTTGTAGATGACTACTCTAGGATGATGACTGTTATGTTTCTCAAAGAAAAATTTGATGCATTTCAGTTATTTAAGTGGTACTTGGAAAAATTTGAAAAGGAAATAGGTAAGAGCCTGAAATGTCTGAGATCTGATAGAGGAGGAGAGTTTATTTCTAATGAGTTTAATAGGTTCTGTAATGACCAAGGGATAAAAAGACAGATGTCAGCACCTAGGACACTACAACAGAATGGTATAGATGAAAGAAGAAATTGATCCATCATGGATTGTGCCAGAACATTAATGATGGAGAAAAATGTTGGATAGAAATATTGGAGAGAAGCTGTAAGAAAAGTTTTTTATACCTTGAATAGAGTACAAGTCAAGAAAGGTACAAATTCTACACCTTATGAGCTATGGTATGGATATGCACCTACTGTAAGTTATTTCAAAGTCTTTGGGAGAAAATGTTTTATACTGAAGGATAACATAAATGGTAAACTTGATGCTAAAGGAGAAGAAGACATATTTCTTGGATATTCTACTAAAAGTAAGGCATACAAATGTTTGAATTCCAACACTAACAAAATTGTGGAAAGTGAAAATGTTAGAATTGATGAATATGTAGAAAGAAATGAAGCTGAAAGCATGATTGAGCTTGAAAGTTACAGATGATTCACATATCCTAAAGAAGAGGATTCTAATGAAACTAAAATGAAGTTACCAAGCAATAGTCTGCACCTTCCGAGACATAGAAAGACATTGCCGAGCAACAAGAAGTGATTGTCGTGCTATCTGATGGAGATGCCGAGTCATAGTTTCACCCTGAATTGAACTTAAATGATCAAAATGAAGCTTAGAAAGAGCCTAATTTGGAAAAATATGTAAGAAGGCACCATAAATCTGATCAAATCATAGGAGTAAAGGATTCTGTAGTCATGACAAGAGGCAAATTAAGAGAAGACAAATGTTTGTTGTGTGATTTTGAGCCTAAGACAATAAAAGATGCTTTGGAAAATGAAGACTGGATGCAAGCCATGAATGAAGAGATAGACCAGATTGACAAGAACAAGACATGGACACTAGTACCTAGACCTAAAAAGAAAAATGTAATTGGTACTAAGTGGGTGTTCAGAAACAAGCTGAATGAACATGGAGAGGTCACAAGGAATAAAGCAAGACTGGTATGCAAGGGTTATGCACAAGAGGAAGGAATTTACTATGGAGAGACATTCGCCCCAGTTGCAAGATTGGAGGGTGTGATAACTCTACTTGCATATCCAGCCTACAAAGGATTTAAAGTCTATCAAATGGATGTGAAGTCTACATTTCTAAATGGGATACTAGAAGAAGAAGTATATATTGAACAAGTTGATGGATTTTTTGACCCAAGTAAGAAGAACATGGTTTGCAAACTGCACAAGGCGTTATATGGAATGAAGCAAGCACCAAGAGAATGGTATGAAAGATTGCACAATTATCTGATGAAGATTGGATTTGCAAGAACTAATGACAACAACAATCTATATTTAAAGACAGAGCAAGGTAAAGGAATTTTATTGGCTGAAATTTTTGTGGATGACATCATATTCAGTGGACAAGATATGATATGTAAGGCATTTTCAAAGGAGATGCAAACTAAATTTCAAATGTCTATGTTTGGTGAGATAAAATTATTTGTTGGACTATAAATACATCAAATGAAGAATGGTATCTATATTACACAATCAAAATATATCAAGGAGATACTAAAAAATTTTGGTATGGAAGATTCAAAACCAGTGAGTACAACCATGGCTACTGGACAGAAGTTGACAGAGAATGATGATACAAAAGAGGTAAATCAAACACTGTACAGATCAATGATTGGTAAGGTGCAATATGTTGTACACAGTAGACTTGATATTGCATTAGCAGTTGGAATTGTTTCTATATTTTTTGCTAATCCAAAAGAGACACATATTATGGTAGTAAAAATAATTTTGAGATATTTGAAAGGTACAGAAGACTATGGTCTATATTACAAAAGGAATTACAAGTTTGAACTCAGAGTCTATACTGATTTTGACTGGGTTGGTAATGTTGATGATAGAAAAAACACCACATGAGGAGCATTTATTTTGGGGAAAAGATTAGTTTCCTGGACAAGCAAGAAACAAAATTGCACATCACAATCTATAGCTAAAGCCGAGTATGTGGCAGCAATAGTTAACTGTTCAAACATTGTGTGGTTGAAGATACTACTCAAAGGTATGAAAGAGGAAATTAGAGAACCAGTTGTCATATATTGTGATAACACGAGTGCCATTAATATTTCTAAAAATCTTGTAATGCACTATAAGGCAAAACATATAGCTATCAAGTATCATTACTTGAGGGAGCTGGTATAGAAGAAGGAAGTGAGACTGGAATATGTGAACACTAAGGAATAGTTGGCAAACATATTTACAAAAGAATTACCCAAGGATGCTCATGAGTATCTAAGAGGTAAATTAGTGGTAATTCCCCTAGCTGAGGCTAACTAGTTGGGAATGGTACTATTGCATCAAATTTTTTAATCAGAACACATGACACATTGATGCATAGTAAGTCACTTTTTTAGGATGCTGCCTAAAAAATGTGAAGTGGAAAACCAGAACCAAAAAGTAAATTAGTCATACAAAAAGATGACAAGAACAACATGATAGAAAGATCATACCAGAAAAATCTGCATGATAAAGATGTCAACATCTTTGGCATTGTTGTCAAAGAGGGAGATTATTGCTAAAACAACAGACACAAGGGAGATATTATTGAAAGAGGGAGCTAAATAGTAACATAAAACATCAGTGTGATTATAGACACAGAGGGAGTTAGAATGAAGCTAAAGACATTAATGAAGATTTGTTCATATCAGGAACACAGGAACTTTTTGGATTGTATGGTAACTTTGGTTGGAAATTATTGTTTTATAGTTTAGTTTTGCAATCGATGCCAAAGAGGGAGATTGTTGGAAAGATTGCTACAATGTAGACAATTGTTATTTTTTCATTGATGTCAAACCTTAACTGGTGAGACTATCACTGTATGTTTGAGTACCTTATCCATTGATTGATGAAGATTTGAAAATAATGGGATAACAAGAAGACCAATGAAATGGTTGATTTATGAGTATAAACTAGGATACTTGATCATTTGGCACTTTGGCTAAGTGATACATTGTTTATCTAGCACTGATAGTTCACTAGAAGGTCAATGCCAAGAAAAGCAAAGTCAATGCCGAGAAAAGTGAAAGGTGATGCCAAGCAAAGCAAAGATGATGCTGAGCTCCAGTGAAATGCCGAGGGAGACAGTGAAATGCTGAGCATCAATATTTTGTTTATTGATGAGATTTGAGATCTATGGTTGACATAATTAAGTTTATTGGGATATGCATTATTAATTAAGATTGGTCCATATTCATTTAATGCATGGGAAACCATTATTAGCGCATGGATTCAATGGTTAATTAATGAATGTATTGGAGAAGTAAATTAAATGTAAAGATGGAAAGATCCGTTGGATCTGACCTAACCTAAGATCTGCGATATTGATTAAGTGGCAATATATTTATCTGACCTAGAAGAAGAGGTATATTATAACCTACTATGGTTATTGTGAAGATATCAAAGTGGAATTCAAAGTGTTTCATGGTTAATTGACTGTTTGGAAAGACCTAACTAGTGAAGACTGAACAAACAAAGAGAGAGAGATTGCTTGATGAATTTCTAAGCAGATCTGAAGTTTGAGATCAAAATGGAGGCCACTCAGTGAATTAGCATTAGAGATGAAAATAGAATGGGATTTTCAAAGTAAGTTGTATGAATCAGATCACACCTGCTGATTAATTTCTAGCCATTGTATCAGTTCAAATCCTTTAACTAGGTTGACCTAACAGTCATTGTATAAATCCTTTGAACAAGGTGACATTCAGATTGGAATGTTCTAAGTCCTCTAACAAGGCCACTCCTAACA